>CM068831.1:83554894-83614894 GCA_028554795.2 Sinohyriopsis cumingii
TTATAAACATTGCCTCCATAATTACAGACTCTGATCATTCAGAACTAAAAGGTTTTTGTTCCACAAAACTTCCAAATGATACTAAATTTGAAATCCCTGAAACAAGTTCCTAGTTTCTTTCAAATCACCTACAAAACATTGATGTTTCTAAATCGATAGGACTTGATATGATAGGTACAAAACTTATGTGTCACAGCTGCCAAACAAGAGGTCCATAGTTTGAGACTCACTGCAAGGTCTCATTTAAAAAAAAGACTTTGTGTATTTTCATGTTCAATCTATATTTTAACTCACTCTTTCCAATCTTTTTTTCTTCTTACCTTTTAAACTTTGTACCTTCTTTTATCACTCCCTTCCTAGGATGGGCAATAGCTGGTTGCTAAAAGTATACCTTTTGGTAAACATCACTACATAAAGCTGGATCAAAAACAGATGTAAATAACTATTGACCAATATCAATTCTTCCAACCCTTTCCAAATCTAAATTAATAGAAACACTGTTCTTTTATGAGCTATCTTAATGATAACAATCTACCTCATGCAAAATCAATCTGACTTTTGAAAAGACCATTCTTGTGAAACTACATTCAAGTTACAGTCAACTGCATCTTGACTACTATAATATAATTTGGGGGAACACAATTGCAAAAATATGAGAAAATTTTCGACTCAATCAAAGTGCTAAAAAAAAATAATTCTTGATCAGCAAACAGAAAATGTGCTTACAACAAAAGTATTATCAAAGGCCAATATAAAGTACAACGCATTTACAAAATCTGCCCCCAATAAGCTTTACACCATTTTCTAGGAAAGATAATCTCCTAGTAGCACTAATCTAAGATCATTAAAAGGACAAAATTGCCCAAGCCATAAAAGGAGCTATTCAAAAACAGCTTCCAATTTTTAGGTGTGTCTGTCTGGAATAACGTGTGTTTGTGAACATATTATTATTAGCATGCATTTTATTCATACATGAAAGAGGGAGGGACCCAAGGTAGATTAGTTCTCATTTGTAACTAACCAAGTCACCCTCTGAAAATAAAGTTTCTATTATTATTATTACATTTTTGTGTGTAATGCAGCAGAATTTTTGCCTTAAATGTCCCTTGTCCAGAAGACAGCTCCAGTGGCCTACTGGTTAGATCATCCGCCTTGGATGCGGGAAGTCACAGGTTCGAACTCCAGAAAAGTCATAGCAAAGACTGATAAAAATGGTACTAACAGCTACCTTGCTAGGTGCTCAGCATTAAGAGGTTAGTGTTAGGACTGATTGGTCTGGTGTCAGGATAATGTGACTGGGTGGGACATCATGTTACATGTCTGCAGTATGATGCCCCAGTCCTAGTCATCACTGTAAACTGCCACACAGTGGACATTGTAGTGATATGAGTGCACAGTTGTTAAAGATATGTTAAAAATTAACAAAACAAACACACAAAAACACACCCTTATCCAGAAAATACTCTAAATAGCTGCCAAGCAGACAAACAGATAAAAGTCACTGAGTTTCAGAAACATACATCCTACAGATAATAATCATTGTACTTACACAGCAAAGATTAATCTCCATGGAGAGTGGAACTTTCTTTCATCCCAACTTTAAATAAAATGGTTGACATTACATTAATTACACCATGTTGATTAGCTTTTTTAGTTACCCCTACCCTCCACCCTTACTCCTATGCACAGTCATTAAAGTTTATTTTAGTTATCAACAGTGGTCATTGGTCTGCATCTAAGGACACCCATAACTAATATGTTATAGGTTACAGTGGGGTTTTCCTGTACACTGTATTAAAAAATACATTCATAATTTTAGCGAATAATTTTGTCAAGCATAAATTTATTTTAAACAATTTCATTCCATTTCTAAACCTATCAAAGAACATAACAAATCTGCCCATTGAGAACTGACATTGGTTTACACTGCCACAATCACTGGCCTTAAGAAATTATTGCTATATCCATTCAATTCCCAACAAGTTATATGTCTGTGATACTTGCTTTTTTTTCAAAATAATCTGCAACACCTTTGCTAATTTTCTATTTTGATCTCATTTTCCACATATATAAAGTAACAAATCAAGGTGAAAGATGAAAACTTGGAAGAACAGCTTTCATGCTCATCCTATCTTCTGTGTTTAGTGAAATAGGCAATATTTTATCTGCAATATGGAGAATGACACAAATGGTCTTTTTAAAAACAATAGACACTTTATAACTTGCAACTGCAGTAGCAGTCAAACAAGTACTTCATAAATTTTAAGAAAATATAAATGTTCCAGTATTAAAAAAATGTTCTCAACAAAATATTTATCAATTGTTGACTTGCAGTGGCCAACAATAACTGTTAGTTCAGGTTGCCTTCAAATCCTACATTTACATTTACTAATTTTCCAGATGTATCTTCAGACTTATATGCTCAGTACAGTAGAACCTTTCCCTGAAAGATCACTCCTTCTGCCCAAAACTAATGATCTCTCAAGACAGGTGACCTCTTATAATAGATCTGGTCTCTTCGCACAGGCATACTTTACTGTGATTTCCCAATATTACAAATTTCTTTGCATTTTGAAGAAATAAAAATGAATTACACTATGAAATCCTGTGTGGGCATCTATGTCAACAATTATCTCTTTAGGTCCATCAATTCTTTTCCCTGTACCATTTTGAAAAAAGAATTGAGACTCTGGAATAAAAAGATAAATTTAAAATAATGTAAAACAATTTTAGTACTTTTTGACGTGTTGGAGTTTGGGGTGGGGTTGGGTAGGAGATGCAGTGTTAGAGGTCCCCCATATGTTTAAGCAGCAACTAGTGGAGGCAACCTATTTGTTATCGAATGTGTCTTATTTGTTTTGCCTGAGGTCTTAGACCTTCTGAAGAATATAGGGAAAAGTTTAATATTGTATTTTGAGAATTTTACTAATTTCTATGGTTTTAAAGAAAGCTGGAACATCCTTAGCTCCAACCTTTTGTCTCAAGAAACCTCTTTGCTTTTATTGGATTTATAAAATTTTTGCCGCAACCAATCTTGATAACTTTTTATCGGTATATGTGACTGGCTTCTGCTTATCTGCCATCAACCTCTATGTATACACACTGTGCTGATTAACAGATTTTGGCCATCTTTGATTGTGCGACAGGTAACATTTTTCTTAAAGTATACCTGACTGTTGCAGAGGTTTCCATGCATACCTAAAATCAAATCCATTACATGTTGCTGAATGAAGTGTTAACAGATCAAGGTCCATGCAACTTGTTTTGCACACAGTTCTTGACCAACAGCCAAATGTGTCCACCACAAAGAACCATGCTCTTCACAGTCTGCTTATCAAGGCCTTATTAGAAGAACTTCTGTTAGGAAATCAAAGTCATGAGATGGGACTTCAGGAACCAACAATTCTTCTAAACAATGTTGTGGATTAATTAGGTTGGTGTCTTATGCCTCAGCAACACTTTAAAGGTTACATCATGCTGAGGCAAATATAATAAATTGCCTGCCCAACAACAAATTATGTTTGCCAGTCCAGGTTGATTTGATAGTGGAAATCAAACCTGCACCTTTCTGTTCATGAATCCATGCCCTCTGTTCATGACTCCATGCCCTAATCACTTGAGCCACTATGCCTCATATGTTGTGGAATGCTGGAAACTAAACTCATTCACAGTCACACACTGTAGAGCTGGAAATCAAATTCATTCACTGTCACACACTGTAGAGCTGGAAACCAAATTCATTCACTGTCACACACTGTAGAGCTGGAAACCAGATTCATTCCCTGTCACACACTTTAGAGCTGGAAACCAAATTCATTCACTGTCACACACTGTAGAGCTGGAACAAAATTGTGAAGCTGTAGTCCTAACAAATCACCAACTTACTTACAAGTCAAGTCAAACTGAAAACAACACAGATCCTGATCTTCAGTCACATATTGCATCTGCAGATCTGGGTTACATTGTTTTGATTACTTCTAACAAACTGCACAGACCCAGATCTGCTGGTAGATAATGCAATGGCAGATCGGGATCTATGCTGTTTGGAATCAAATTTATTGCAGGTGTATATCATAAGCAGAGCAGATTCTCTAATGGACAAGTAAGCAGAAATGTGATTTGGATTTTTAACGTAGCTTTAACAATTTTTCATTCATATTGCTACATTGTCTGCAGTGTGGCAGTTTATAGTGATGCCTATCACAGGGGCATCATGTTGCATGATGTCCCACTCAGTCACATTATCCTGAAATCCAGGTTGACCAGTTCTAACACTGACCTTTTATTCTTGCTGATCACCAAGCAAGGCAACTGTTAGCACCATTTTTGTAAGTCTTTGGTATGACTCTGCTGGGGATTGAACCCATGACCTCCCTCATCCGGGGCAGTTGCTCTAACCACAAGGCCACTGGAGCAGTCACAGTAGTTAATGTGGACAGATGGATAAACAGATCAATGGTCAATGAAGCTTGTAAGATTATGGATTTAATCACTGTGGGGATACGGTAATCTGCACTGATATTTCCCATGCAGAATTTTCTTCTTGAAGGTGTGTAAATACATCATTCTTATTTGTTTATATTTGTTCTTAGTTTAAGCCTTAATTCATTTTAATAGGCTGATCTGACCTGACTATTAGATACAATTTTCAAATCTATCATTTCTGCTTGAACCACTGCTCTTTTCCTTACCACTGACTTTGATATAAATACTAAGTCTATAGTGATGTATAGAATTTACCTGAGTACAGCATGCACAAAACCATGACAGGTGTGAATTGTGTTCTGCTAACTGCCTGATCAGGGGTCTTCAAAAATTAGAACAAATGGCATAGACCAAGATCTGCCAGCATGGTATGTGACGGTAAATGACTTTGTAAAGTGTGTGCATTTGGCCGCAAGATACACACCAGTGAAGTCAGTAATACGACATCTAAAACAGACAATGGTAACTTAACTCTAAAGACATCCATAATCCTAATAGGTTCTGTCATAACCTCATTGTGGAGATGTAAATGTTGAGACACATTAAGCAGACCGATCAAGAGTGATATATCTATTTTCTGTGTACTGGCTTTTGATGCAAAGTAAAGACATGCAAGGTATTTAGTGAAGAGGAGCCATTGGTCACATTAGTAGAGTGGTCACATTGGGAGTGTTATGGATACCTCCCAATAACGTATAAACCCACTTATGAGCTAAGTCAAACTGCAAACGACAAAGATCCTCATCTGTCTGAGACTGCAGATCTGGGTCTATGATGTTTGCTCTACTGATTACTCCTAATTCCTTGGTCTCAGACTAAGATCTTCCAGTGCATGATGTGTCTGCAGATCTGGGTCTGTGCAGTTTTCAGTTAGACTCAACTTATAAGAGAGTATATTTGGTACTTTAGAGACCTGAATCATTATGACACCTTCAGTAAATTTCTGTATGACAACATCTGAATGTAAGTCATAAAACATCACATTGCTTATAAAAAGTTATTTTATTGTTACAGGGAATTTTGTTGAAGTAAATGTAAGCAGTGTTTGACACAATCACAGTATTTTCCACACATATTTTCAGAGAGCTACCTTCTCCATCATTTGCCCACAACAACTAACACAGCTGGTGTAAGTTTGATTAATTCCTATTGACGGTAGTAGTTACTGCAGTGGCAGTTGTACCCACAATAAAAGAATAATTTTCTACAAAATCTGAAAGAAATACTAATTGATTGATTGGTTTGTAACAGCACATCATCATAGATAATATAGTGCAGATGTGATGGGAGTAAGGTGCCTTGTCAGAAACACATCACAGTAACTCAGGCTGGTCTCAGTGGTATTTACTACAGCCCAAAATGGAGAAGAAAAAAAATACAGGAGAGGAAACCCTTATCAATAACTGCCTTTACTCCCTGCAACAGAAGTTCCATAAGTGCAAATAAATTCAATCCAAAAGTTTTAGACTTGCACTTTACAAATAACTTTGACTTTTTGATCATGTTGTACAAGACAGAAAAATTTGTAGCATTTTGTTCATGACATTACTCTTGCCAAATTATCAGAGGACTTTCATTTTGATAAAACGGAGGACTTTCATTTAGATTTTATAAAACTCAGGACTTTCATTTAAATTTTATAAAACTGATAAGAAAATTTCTCACTGTTACATGTATACACCCTGTATATTTCATTTACTGTTGCTAAACTGAATTTCTTTGAAATGCAATCTACCAGCCCATATCGGAATTCAAATTAATACCTAATTTTTCCATTATCATTTTTATGTATTTCTTTCTGTCTCAATTTCTCTTGAATACTTGCCCAATTTTTCTACTTCATCCTCTGAGCTAATTGAAACCTCAAAATCAACATCACATCAGATAAAATGTCACATCAAGTAATTAATGTTTATCAAATTTGACATTCATAGTTGATCCTAACAGAATTCTCTTTTAATGTTGACTGGGATTCCTAAGCAACTAAAATGATATGTGTGAGTGATTAAGCAACAGTCCTGTGAGTTTCACATCACTAACATAAAGGGCACACACCACATACTTGTAATACCACCAGAATGTACTGCCTTGATGATAATGAAGGGAAAGTTTTTTCTGTTTGATTTTTGTTCACCTGTCATTGCTCTTTGTAGATTTTCCTATTTAAAGATCATTAACTTTTTATTAAATAAAAGAAAAATCTTCTAGTCTGACATATTGCTTATCTCTCGCTCTTCCAGGTAATAGTTTGGGTTTTACTAATGAGTAAAAGAAAATTTGTTTAACCATGAAAACAAAACTTGGACATAACACAAAACAATAAATGTTGTTTTTCCATCACAGATGAAAGGTTTTGCTTTGCTGTAATTAATCCAACACATTGCCTCTTTTTTCAAGTTAGATTTTTTTGTCTTGCAAATTATAAAATATTTTAGGAAATATTTATAATTTCCTAGGCTAGCAGTTACAAGTTTATTCTGTCAGAATAGACAAATTGCCACTTCAGCTGCTATTTCAACAATGTATTTGCTTATAAACATGAATCACCAAGCCAAAAGAAGCACAGTTGGAGCTGACAATAAATACCATAAGTGATATAGAGAAACATGTCACACAAGCCTGAAAATGAGGTCATAATGACCAACTTTTGGTAAGGTTGAGATACTCTACCTGAGATGTATCTGTAAACCAATTTTCAAGGTTCAATATAATTAAGGTATAGTGAACAAACAGATGAAACTAAATATCACTCAAACAAGAAAATTAGATTACAGTAACCTAGTTTTTTATATGTTTGAGTTACCCTTCTTGACATTCCTCCACATGCCAAATTTCACAAACGTACAACAAAAAGGGTCTAACATATAGAGGGTGAAACATAAGGATGGCTGAAAATGAAAGTTATTTATGTGTGAAATTTAGGTCACAATGGCCTATTTTATATATGGTTACTCAAGTCAACCCAATCTGGCTATGTAGTACCAAGGAAAAGATAGTTTGCAAAACCAGGAAATTCAAGCACCTTGCTACAATTCCCATCAAGACAAACACCTCCTACCAACAGTAAATATTCACAAGGATTCCAGTTAAAGTTGTTGCCAAAAAAAGCTACATAAAAAAGAATGCAAAACAAAGATAAAGATGAAAAGGGTAAAAATACAGTGTCAAATTTTTTAAAGTTGGAACACTATCACAGGATCATCTCACAGCAAATGCGTTTCCTACATTAGTTATCTCTCTTGACATGTTGGTCGACACCTTGAGCTTATTCTTCATCCCCAACCTGCAAGAGGGAAGTATACTAAAGATGTAATGAACAGAAACCCAATAGAAAGGTCACCCATGCATGAAAACATTGTAACAATGACCTATTATTAGTATCGTTGAATTACATCAATTTCCTTGCAAATACAGTGCTATGTCGCACAAGGATGCAACCCAAAAAAAGACTAATAACAGAATTAAAGGGTTTCTTTTTTCCCCTGTTTTCCATGAAAAGAAGTGGATTGAGCTGCTGGATTGAATCAGGTCAGGGATGGAAATATCATCCTGTTTCTGCCAACAGCAACAACCTGCTTATGTATAAAGCATTTTGAGAATATTTGCCTCTTTCCATCCTCCTTCCATGGTGAAATCAATTGGGGTACAAATGCAACTTTGCAAATTTAAATGCAAATTTGTTAAAGACAGCACTGCCCGCCATATTCTTGGAGACAGTATAATATAAGAAAATCCTTTCCATTACCAAGACAATTTAGACTGCCTAGATCATGAAGAAAACCCTTTCACAAGTAAAACACACCAAATAAATAGCATGACACAAGTAAAACATACCCAATAAAGAGCATGACACAAATAAAACACATCCAATAAATAGCAAAACACAAGTAAAACACACCCAATAAATAGCATGACACAAGTAAAACACACCCATAAATAGCAAAACACAAGTAAAACACACCCAATAAATAGCATGACACAAGTAAAACACATCCAATAAATAACATGACACAAGTAAAACACACCCAATAAAGAGCATGACACATGTAAAACACATCCAATAAATAGCAAAACACAAGTAAAACACACCCAATAAATAGCAAAACACAAGTAAAACACACCCAATAAATAGCATGACACAAGTAAAACACATCCAATAAATAGCAAAACACAAGTAAAACACACCCAATAAATAGCATGACACAAGTAAAACACACCCAATAAATAGCATGACACAAGTAAAACACATCCAATAAATAGCAAGACACAAGTAAAACACACCCAATAAATAGCATGACACAAGTAAAACACACCCAATAAATAGCAAAACACAAGCAAAACAGACCCAATAAATAGCATGACACAAGTAAAACACACCCAATAAATAGCATGACACAAGTAAAGCACATCCAATAAATAACATGACACAGTAACGTTTGTGCAAATATGAAGTATTAAGGTACCAAAATTTGTTATAATGCCTTTCCAATGCAAAGAGTGTGAACTATGATCAAATAATATTGTACTGGTACAACATTTTTGTAGATGTTTTGTCGCAGCACATTTTGTCATGGTCAGCACAAAATGTAAACATTAAGATTGATATATGGGCTAGGCTCATAATAAATTTGTAACTTGCAATGATTAATCAATGTTTTGTTTGGGGCATGATTGGATTTTAATTAAGACCCACAAGGATAATGGTTAGAAATAAAGGAGAGAAATTATTAATGTAAGGCCAAGTAGCAGAAGAAGACAAAGTTGAGACAAGCCAGAAACAATCTTGGGTCATTTGAAATAGGTGTCATAAAATTACATTGTCCAGAATTATTATTAATAAAGGCAGTCTAGAGATAATTATTTTGACTTTGATGGAAATGTTAAAAATTTGGTGGTTAGAGAAAGCTAATCTTGACTGGTTAAGCTAAATGTGGGCATGTGTTTGTTTTCCAGATGTAATTCAATGTTTAAAGTAATTTCCTTTGTGAAATTCAGCAGTCCAAGCTTTCTACTGAAAGGGAGGTCTCAGATCTCTATTATCCCATCCATTACTTTCATATTTTATTTGTTTACTTGATCCAGACAACAACACTGTGGTTGATCATCTCCTAGATAATAATAATCAAAGCACCATAAGGAGTGGGGACCACATCTCACCCCTGACTGGTATGTTTATGTTTATTATACTCAGTATGAAATGAAAATGAGTTTTAAAAATAGAAATATGAAGGTATTACCCTGGGACATGTGTATAATTATAGGTCTAAAAATCTGTATTGAATCAGATATACATACACCTCCACACATATACAAACATGGTATGTTAGGATTTCAGACTAAAACTTTCATAATATAAAAAAGAAATTGAAATGGAACATTTTTTTAAAAAGAACAGAAAATGGCAGATGCAAATCTATCAAGTTTCTTTTTACCATACTGCCTGATAATACCTACGTCTGGGATGATGAAAACAGGTCCCTTCATAGTAGTCATAGCCCTACACACCCAATTGACCCTGCAAAACATCTTGTGTCAGCATTCATAGAAAAGTAAAATTAATGTTTTTACTGACTAAAGTTTTGTTTAAATCATCACAAATATCAGTTTTCATACAGAGCCCAATAAACTGTGCTCACAATCATTTATAATTGTGATTTGTAGACTGATGATGAAATGACGATGAAATGCTAGAGAGCATGAGTCCACAAGGCTGAGGCTGAAGAAAGACAATGCACAAAGACCCAGCTTCATCTGGAGGACAGAGTAAAAGGGTATGATCCTTCAGCATTATTTATCAAGCCATGTGTCCTGAGGCTATCAAACAAAAAGGGTATTTTGCAGAAATAATCCAGTTTGCTGATAAAACTATATCACACACAAATTCTATCATGATCATAAATGTTTTTAAATTTTGATACAATTGAAAGTCAAGGTTGGAAATTTCATTCCTTCTGGGTACATGATAGATAATATAATCCACTGCTAATGCATTTCATTCATAAATTTTTTCAAAGGTGGGAAAGATTGCTTTTGTTTTGATTTAGTTTGTCAGTTTTAACACCATTTTCCAGTACATGATAATCTATACATGGCAGCCAGTATATTTGGTTGAGGATGTGCCGAGGATTGGGAATAACCATTGACCCACAGGAAGCAAATGGCATGCTTTCCCCATCTATACTGTCAAGTTAAGATATGCCAACTCACCCAAAAAGAGGTGAGATGTGTCAGTGATCAGTAAAGGCAAGTGCCTTGAGACTCTGCCACCTGGGCCCCATAATGGACAGAGTACAGTCAGTGCCAGATTGCCCATTAAGCACACCAAGCATCTCCTTAGGGCACCAGCCCAACAGGGGCACCAGAAGAAAATGAAAGTAATTGTTCATGGTAAAACTGAATGAATTAAATATGACCATTTCAATCTGCATGTACAAGTATTTTGATTTGGAATGATGTCAATGTACGCATTTTCCCACCATTTTAGATTTAATATTGTTTTTTCAAGTTCACATTTAGTAGGGAGGGTGGGGCACCATAATATTTTAAATGCATAGGACCCTTGAAGGGCTTTATTTGGGACTTAGTACAATAATGGACAGATTTATTCACTATATAGTGTTATGACCTGCTATAAACAACCACCTGTCTTGAGAGACCAAACTTTTTTTGCTGAAGGGGTTGTCTTTCAAGACAGGTTCTACTGTACAAAGAGGGCATAGAGGCAGTGAGATGAAGGTTGTTGCATATGCCAGATCCTGTTCTTCTTGCCACTCAGCTAAATTTGGTACTTCTTACACCATCACAGGTTGACTAACAGGACTTCTATTGGCTGTAAAGTAACTAAATATGTACTTACCAATAATGAGTATACATTCTTTCATAATAGTTAAACACTGGTCACTAAAATTAAAAATCCTTTCTATCTATCTATATATCTATGTATGTATGTATGTATGTATGTATGTATGTATGTATGTATGTATGTATGTATGTATGTGTGTGTGTGTGTATCTATCTATCTCTCTCTCTCTCTCTATCTATCTATCTATCTATCTATCTATCTATCTATCTATCTATCTATCTATCTGTCTGTCTGTCTGTCTGTCTGTCTGTCTGTCTGTATGTATGTCTGTCTGTCTGTCTGTCTGTCTGTGCATACATCCATCCATCTATCTTTTGTTGGAAAAGTCAAGAAATTTATTTAATTTCCTTTAATTGTTTCCGTCTAATTCAGATTTGTGTATAACTTGATGGGATGATTACAAGAATTGAGCATTCAGGTTGCTGTAACACTACCTATCCCTTTTGACTCAAGTTAATTATTATTTGTTAATGTGTTATTCAATATCATTCACCAGTATTAAGTTTTTATTGTGCCTTGAAATTGTAAATACCCAACTCACTAAAACTTTGATTTTAGTAAAACAACAATAAAGAATAATAGTGTAGGGTTCAATGCATGCAGTTAGACCAGTGAGCCTATTTACATAATGGTGCCACCGCATGTACATTGTAGGTTTGAACATGCTCAAAATGAAGTACATTCTGCTGAATGAAGTACATGCCTTGGATTCAAATCATTGGTACCACTGCACTAAACTTTAATGATATGTCCAAAATACATTAAGGAAGTTTCAGAAATAATACTTTGAAAATTATGCTAATACCATAACTAATTAGTTGTAGTTCACTTTGATGGAAGCAAACTTAACACCCCATTTTACAAAAACTATGGTAATCATACTAATATTATGGAGTGACAGACAATTATACATCAAAGTACTGGTATTGTTGCCTGACAAAATTCCCTTTTAACCCATGCCAGTTTCAGTGTTTTAATGATTAAGTAGCCTGTATTGCTGTCTGAAAACAAAAGAAATCAACCAATTTTAAACAAAGGAGATGCCAAAATATCCAGCTTTTCCATTGTGTGAAAAAACATGATTTTGTTCAGCCAAAACACAAAACTAAAATGGATTGATGATGATCTTAGTTGATCTATATTCAGAATTTTAGCCTTTAATATTACCATTCTTTCATGAATATGCAACAGTTACGCTGGTTATGTGCCTTGCAAAATTGAATGTGTGTACCTTTCCATAAAGATGACCTCAATTTGTATGGTAGCTTATATCACTGAAAAAGAGTAACTCGTGAGTATGTGGATCAACGTAGATTGAACAGCTGGTAATGACTAGATGCAATGTTATCTGGAAGAATGCAATTTGGTTCAGATGATGAATAAAACAAATTATACATCTAATTTGTTTGGGAATAAACAAACATTTAAGTTGCACCAAGCATGATTTTGTACTGTGTAAGCACTGTAGATTATAGTACAGCTGGTCTCCCTGGTAAACTCAACCAGCCCGTGAATTATGAAGTCTTTATATTTACCTTTGTTTAATTTTGTGTTGGATAAATCAGAAAATACGTGCATGCAAAACAATAACAAAAGCAATCATGGTAGTTTTTTTTACATGAATATGTCTTAGGACACGGAATTTTTATTATTATTTACAGCCATTACTTTAGTCAACAAACAAACTTAAAAACATTCAAGTTTAGACTTTGGTCCATGAATAAGCTGACCACCCCCTTCTTCCAGGCCTTTATTTTTCCCTAAATTATTTGGGTTATACACAATCATATATGGTAGGCTTATTCAAGATCAATAGAGGTATTCTTAACTACGCTGTTTGATCAATATGTTTTCAAAATTGTTTAAACACTCTATAACATCAAAAGACAAGACAAAAGAGGTATTGGAACTTATCTCCTGTTAACAGAACAACTGCCAATGGGTCAGTACTAATAAATATATTTAAATCACGATCAGTGGTAATTACCCATACTCAAAGCATAATTATCTTATGAATTCAAATTTTTTGTCAATGTCTCTATTTCAATCATTGGCATTACCACATAAACTTTATACCTAACAGCATTTAATTGCAAACATCTGTCCATGGGTGTAAAATGCAACAAATTATACACCATGCTGAAAAGAAATTGTTGCAAGAATGAATCTAAGAGGGAGATATTGCTGAAAATTTCAAATTTGTAAGATATTTATGCTCTGAGTATGGGAAATTACCAATGATCAACCAGAGCAAGGAAGTGACCTTTGCAGTTGTATGTACAAATCAGTCTCCTATGTGGGTTGTGTTCAGGTGCATTAGCACAACATAACATATCATAGATACTCACTTATAAGTTGAGTCAAATTGCAAACAACAAAGATCCTGATCTGCCATATCATAATGCACCTGCAAATCATGGTCTATGCTGTTTGTTCTACTGAGTATTCCTGACTAAAGGCACAGACTCAGATCTGCCAGCACATTATGCAATGGCAGATCTGGGTATGTGCAGTTTGCAGTTGGACTCGACTACTAACCAGGTATGCATGGTATTTAGAACAAAACATGATGACAAAACCTGAACTAAGAAAAGCAAGACTTATTTGGGGACTTCACCATCTGACTTGACAGAAATGAACACTAAGTAGGTGGTATGTATTTTCGAGGTACCAAGTCAGCTTGTTATTAACTATACATTTTTCAAAACATAAGAGCGGAATAAAATACTGATTTGGGGTGAATGAGTGTTTGTGTGTGTGTGTGTGATTTGGATTTTTAATGTAGCTTTAAAATATATTCAGTCATATTGTCATGATGTCTGTAGTGTGGCAGTTTTTAGTGATGTCTAGCACTAGGGCATCATGCCACAGACATGTAACATGATGTCCCACCCAGTCACATTATCCTCACACCAGGCCAACCAGTCCTAACACTAACCTCTTAATTCTGAGCGCCAAGTGAGGCAGCTGTTACTACCATTTTTATAAGTCTTTGGTATGGCTCAGCCGGGGATCAAACGCACAATGTCCCACATCTGAGGCAGATGCTCTAACAACTAGGCCACTAGTGCGGTAAACTTCATATATTCATTACCAGCAAAAGTGATATGAAGAGCTGTCTCTCACAACATGAACATTAAGTAGGTGTTATGTATTTTCCGGGTACCAAGTCAGCTTGTTATTAACTATCAAGTTTTCAAAACATAAGAGGAAAATAAAATACTGATTTGGGGTGAAATTCTTTACTTAAGTTTTCTCAAAGAAGAAAAAATGAGTTTTAAAAATAATTAGTCTGAAAGGAAACCAGTTTGTCATGGAAGGATAATACTAACACTAAAGCAGCTGCAAATCCAGAATCAATAATTGCTCATTTTCCATTATTTTTGCAAATTAAATATCCTGGAAAAGATTTCTATTTTTTCACAATGTTTGCTATTGCCTTTGAATTTTTTATATTAAATTTCACAAATATATGCCTGCCACAGGGTGTAATATCAGCTTAATGGCAAACATCATTTTTTAAAAAGAGATAGCATGCATTAATATCTATTATAGAGACGCAAAAAACCTACATTGTGTTTGTTGTAAAGCATGTAAGCTACCACATTACAAATTCAAAAATTCATCCAAATATCCCAATAAAAACTGCCTTCCATATTTCTGTCATTTAATACGTTTTCATTAACAACAAATATCCAAATTGTTTCAATGTTTTAAAAACAAATTTAAATGTTAATTTTTTAACTAAAATTATGATGTTAACCTGAAAATCCAATTAAAATTCTACACAATATTAAGATGTGCCTGGCAAATTTCACCCATGTGTAATGAGTGGTTTTGGCAGAACTTGCTACAAAGTTTTACAGGAAGACCACATAGAGTTTATAAAAGAAAAAAACAATAGTAAAATACCCTCACCCATCTATCCCTGCAAACAGCAGGGGCACAATAAATAATGCTCAGTTCAACAGTTATTTAATATTCTGGGAGAAATGGATTAAGTAATGAAAAGGAAAGATCAGCTATGGAATGCACATAAGTAACAATATTTGATCTTTTATTTCAGGTATGACAATGCAGCTAAGAAGACTCGGAAAGAAGAAGGGGTGTGAGGTTGTTGGTTATTGAACACAGTCCACCTTTACTACTGGTGTACCATTCAGTGGTTGTGATGGTGATGCTGTGGAATGGAAATGATTCTCAATTTTAAATCATACAACCAACAAAACTGAAGGTTATGGTTAGAAGTTCCAATGTTATCTCCATGATTCTATGGAGTAGAACTGGATCAAAGCAAGTAATATTCAAAAGCATAGCTTTTGCATTATGGAACTTCATTTATCTAAGACAATGATATGGAAATCAAAGGTATAAATGTTTCCTAGCACTCTAAATTAGGAAATAATTTATTCTGTCAGTGAAAATGCTAGTGTTTGACATGAGATGTGTTTCAGTTCTTATTTGCATTTTTGTAATTGTCATGTAATTTTGAACATTAACCTTCTGCTAATTTGTTTAACAACAATTTTGATTATGTTGCATTTAAACTTTAAACTCCTAATTATAATACTTGTATCAGTTTTGGGATCTAAGGGTTCAGCTCAAGCTGCTGATGACCAATAGCAGACTGCTCAATGACATCTATAAACTCTCCCTAGCATAATAATAAACTCTCCCTAGCAGAATAGACCTTTATGTTGTCTGTCAGTTTGACCCAAAAGTTTGTGAGCTTTTCATTTCCAGGAATTAAACAAAGGTAAGGAATTACAGAACACTCCATATTGATAAACTCATTAGCAAAATACTCTATAATAATATTTTTAACTTCAGGATTTAAGCAAATATAAGTGCACGTGTTGATCAATTTTCTACAGTATAATTTTGAATTCAGTATTAGAGATGTAAATAATAACAAAGTTAAAATTACTGAGAACTAATCCTGAAAAACTATTTATTTTCAATATGCATATATCAGACAACTTGCAGATCTGTATAGTTTTTATCATTTATTTTTCTAAGTTCCACTTGGCAGCTATACATATATACTGCAATGCAGACACAGTCCAGCATGTAAAGAAAGAAGGGCACTGGAGGTTCACCATATACTACCCAAAATATAAAGCTGGTCACTATATGCTGAAGGTGGTAAAAAAAGATTGTTCCCATGATTAGCATCTAAATACAATCAGTAAAAATACTTGATGGTCATCTGTTTCCTACAATTACTTGATGGTCATCAGTTTCCTACAACTATTTTATGGTCATCAGTTTCCTACAACTATTTTATGTTCATCAGTTTCCTACAACTACTTGATGGTCATCAGTTTCCTACAACTACTTGATGGTCATCCATTTCCTACAACTACTTGATGGTCATCTGTTTCCTACAACTACTTGATGGTCATCTGTTTCCTACAACTACTTGATGTTCATCAGTTTCCTACAACTACTTGATGGTCATCAGTTTCCTACAACTACTTGATGGTCATCAGTTTCCTACAACTACTTGATGGTCATCCATTTCCTACAACTACTTGATGGTCATCAGTTTCCTACAACTACTTGATGGTCATCAGTTTCCTACAACTACTTGATGGTCATCCGTTTCCTACAACTACTTGATGGTCATCAGTTTCCTACAACTACTTGATGGTTATCAGTTTCCTACAACTACTTGATGGTCATCCATTTCCTACAACTACTTGATGGTCATCCATTTCCTACAACTACTTGATGGTCATCCATTTCCTACAACTACTTGATGGTCATCTGTTTCCTACAACTATTTTATGGTCATCCATTTCCTACAACTATTTTATGTTCATCAGTTTCCTACAACTACTTGATGTTCATCAGTTTCCTACCAATACTTGATGGTCATCTGTTTCCTACAACTATTTTATGTTCATCCATTTCCTACAACTACTTGATGTTCATCAGTTTCCTACAACTACTTGATGGTCATCCATTTCCTACAACTACTTGATGGTCATCCATTTCCTACAACTACTTGATGTTCATCAGTTTCCTACAACTACTTGATGGTCATCCATTTCCTACAACTACTTGATGGTCATCAGTTTCCTACCAATACTTGATGGTCATCTGTTTCCTACAACTACTTGATGGTCATCCATTTCCTACAACTACTTGATGGTCATCTGTTTCCTACAACTACTTGATGGTCATCCGTTTCCTACAACTACTTGATGGTCATCTGTTTCCTACAACTATTTTATGGTCATCAGTTTCCTACAAATACTTGATGTTCATCAGTTTTCTATAACTGTGTTTGATGTTCTTCTGTTTCCTATAACTGCCTGATGAACAATTTATGGCACATAATCTCAACATCATAGATCTTTCCATGCTTCTTAAAAAGAAGTAGTACATGGACTACCACATTTTTGTTATGGAGTCAGCATGCAAAGTTTAAAGAACTTGCGTCAGTAAACAATTCATTGCCATGTGATACTATTAAATATATTCTATCATGTATGTAAAATGTGCACAGAAATATAAAAATATTTCAATTATGTGAAATGACTATTAATTCATAAATGACATTTTATATAAAGCCAGAACAAGACTTTCAAGATGGCCACTGTGTCAGCCATGATGGATGGCAAATTGGAGATATTTTCATTTAGGACTTAAGGATCAACAAATAAATCTTTTAGCAAGAACCTGTTGTTAAAATGATCATCCAAGCTGGAGGAGCAGTGACAACAAAATTTTCTACATGGCCACTGTGGCAGCCATATTGTGTATTCAAGTGGTACAGTTTTCATTGAGGACAGAAAAGCCATGGGAGAAATATGCTTCTAATGTTTCATTGCAATCTTCGAGGAGAAGTGAAGACACTCTTCTGCTAATGGATGACTGAATGAAGACAATAAACAAATTATTGCATAAGCTCCATTTGTCTATAATGATTAAACCGTAAAGTAGGATAATCTACACCCTTGCCGAAAATCTCATCTTCATACATACTTTACGTGTTGCTATATACTGCACATTTTCCGTCTCTCAATTCAAATAATAAAAACCAAATAAATATCGACTCAGATATATTTGAAAGTTAAAAGAATTTAAAATTCACATCAAGTATTGCTGAAAAATGATCCAAAACTTGATCACCCTGGCAAACATGCAGAAAATCTCTTAATGCATTTTACCTGTAACTTAATGTGATTTACTTGAAAAGAAATGGGAAATGCCAACATCTGGTCACAATTATGACTTTTGTTTCTCAACAGTGTATCAGCTTCTATGTAATTATGTAATAGATCTGTTCCAAAATTAACAGCTTTCGTGTCTGATGCTTGAAAATAGAGACAGTTTAAGAGACCTTATTGAATCACAAAGTAGAGCTGCATTGAGGACAAACATTAACCTTGGCCAAGGAAACCATATTTTAATGCTTAATTAGAGTGATCAACACACAAAGCTGGATGTGACAAAATTAACAAGTGATATCGGAGTAAAATCAAGTCAACATTTCAAATTGACAAAGAGGATCTAGAAATCAACACCTAGTTTCGTCCATGATTTATTCACATTCTTTAAAGAAGTTATCACATTATTTAGAGCACAGACACTGTAAACAAGAAGGTTTACATGATGCTTCCACTTTAAACAGGATATTTCTGGTCAATTATGGAAGATTTATGTAAAATGGCAAAGTTCAAAAAAATTACCAGGTATACTCACTTATAAGTCAAGTCCAACTGCAAACTGCACAGACCCATATCAGCCGTCATACAATGCGCTAGAAGATCAGGGTTTATGCAGTTTGATTGCAGTAATCAGCAGACAAACAATATAGACCCTGACTTTGCATTCTGCCATAGTACATCAGGGTCTATGTTGCTTGCAAAAGGTCTCAACTTAAAAGTAAACATATATAAGACAACATACAAATTAATGCTAACCAAGAAACATTCATGTGTTTGGGATGAATTTTATAAATGAAATCCGAGTCTGAAGTTAACGTTGTGAAATTTTATCTGGTAAGTCTGCAATTAACAATTAACTATACATATATTTATTTTGATCAAATGTCTTATGAAAAGACTGATGTCTAGTTTGTACTACAAGTTATGAGTGATTAGAAATAACAGTGGCAAGATGTTCCCAATTTATACTACTGCTACTTTAGGGGTAAGTATTAAAGGGCATGGATAGCAAACTTACAGTTCCCTCACTTTTAACTTCTCCTTCGTCAGTTTGATTCCATTTGAGGTCAATAGTTTCCTATGGGCTTTCCAGTTTCTCTACCTTGAAGCCCACATTATGCAAACATGTAAGTGGTTGAAAATGTGTTTTAAAATCTAACTAGACTTTTGTGTGTAATTTATGTTCAATATACAAAGTTTAAAGTGCATCCATCTCACAGAAATGGGCTGATAATGGGACAGTATTAGGTCACAGTAACTTACTTTTGCTGATTAGCATATATTCCATTACAGAGTTGGAGACAAATGTACAAAGGTTTTAAAAATATATTTTATGCCATTACATAAAATTCTTCTTGCAGCTTCTGAAGATTTTGTAAGGATAATGAATTCACACATTTGATGCAGCACAAAATAAAACTGAGACTACGATGCATCTAAATTTATTCTGTCCATCTTGCCAGAATTGTATGTTTCAAATATGGTGAACCTTTTCCACTCCAAAAATCTATAAACGCCTAATTATCATTATATACAGTCAAAACCAGTGAGCTGATCTTGATCCCAAATGTCCATATTTTACACATACATGTCTTTAACTATCCCAGACTGCACTTTTTCAGAATTCCTGCTTCTGTGTAAAAGAATCTTCCAGTAAAATCTGCTGATAAGCACAGGTACTGAATATCATCTTTTCATCTCCGACCTTTATATCTTCAGCAAGTCCCTCCAATTTTAAGAAAGTTCCACCATTGTTTTTTCAAACGAGGGAAGGGGGTGAATTCCCACTTCAATTTTTCAGTTCCAAAACAGACCTGAAATGTACCTACCCTGTAAGTGATGTGGTGATAGATGTAATATAGAAGAGCTATTACATCACTAACGTACAGATGCATACAGATACGTAGAATATACAACACAAAATTATCACTAATCTTCTTCGCAAGGTATTGATTTGAGATGGAACTTATGTCAAAAGAAATTAAATTACCTTTATTAGGTACAAAATAAAAAATATCTTGATTTTAATGAAAGTATATCTGAAAAAAATCGTGGACATCACTTTTTTTCTTTCTTCATCATGGTCTGTTTGTGTCTCCACTTCTAGTCAAGGAAAATCTGTGACTTTAGTGTGTCACAAAATTGTCACTAGCTAAAATGTTCACAATAAACTAGACTGAATAAAGGCCACTTTCAGTCCCCAGTTTAATGAAAAAGTATATTTTGTTAAATTTGAAGAGTGTGCTAATATATCATCAAATTGTTGTATGGTTATTTTATTGTTAGAGTTCTGATTTTTACCAAAACAAATGACTCCTGGGCTGCTATTCTCCAGTTACACTACCACAAATCAGTCCTTATACAAGACTATCCAGGAGAGATAAGGGGATTTTGCCACATGCATTGCTAATCAGTGGCTCTGACTTTCCATGATGAAAAACTTGTAAGTGTACCAGTGAAGTAGTTATCCTTGCCTCACTGCAGAAAGTAAAGAAAAAATGAAAGTCTAATTACTAAATGTGTTTCGAAGACAAAAATTGTATAATGGTTAATGTAATGTATGCAATATTACTTTGAAACTGTCAAATGAAGAAGACAGACTGAATAAAGATGGGGATCTGAAAATCAACTTCTGAGCTTGAGTTTTTATGTTGGCTAATCAAAAATTACTTTAATAATGACAATTTTGATTTGTTGAGTGTACAAACTCAAACTAGTGGTTTTGTGATCTCCAATCCAGGATAAGACATTCTATAACATGTCAGCAGATAGTCTACCTGTTTACAAGAAACAAGAAGAAACAAACTGCACACACCCATACATGCAAGCTGATGTAATGTACATTGTGAATTTGTTAAAAATACAACTGTCCAATTTTTACTAAGCACTGTTTAAATTGCATTTTAAATTATTTGAATGATTTTAAATAAGATGATTCAACTGTATTCTTGCAGACATACTAAATAATATATAGATATTTCTTAATGAAGGGTGCAGGTGGTAGTGAAGCAAGCTGACAGTTTATCACTAGCTAAATATGACACATTACATTTATAAAAGATATCATCTGACGCCTTGATGTAATCAAGCCTACATCAAAAGAGGAGCTGGCTCAACTGGGAAATAGAAGTTGGAAGAAATATCTCTCTTTCTTCTGTAAAGGAATCTGCTTCATACATTTTTTAATGGGGGGTAAGGATTGTTAGGGTATCTGGCAACAGCTTCTACATTTAATTAAATTAATCATATTCTATGTTAGGAGGGAATAATTAGTTTTCTTATAACTGTGAGTCACAACAGTGCAGAAAGCTCAAAATTGTTCAATAAATTTCTAAGCACTGGGTCTCTCTCTTGGTCTCTCTCAGATTGCAAGGATTTTTTTTCCTTTCTAGGTAATATTTGTACTTAGTTACTCAGTCTTACTGTGCCCCACCTTTGTCAGAGAAAATATTGTGATCTTCTCAGCATGTACAAAATAATGTCCAGCTTAGTGGATGTGAAATAGATAGCAACTCCCTCTATACCACCTGGTAATATTTCCCCATTTGGTTTAGTCATTACAGTACCCACCTACAGTTACTAAAACTGAAGCCTGAAGCACTAAAGCACAAGAATATTCATTCTACAAAATATCCATTCTGCTGAACAAAAATTGTTTCTGTAAATATGTTGAAATTTACAAAACAGTATTATGAATACAGAAAACTATACGTGTCTTTTTCCGAGTTGACACAAAGAATGAGTTCGATATGGTGTAGGGATACCCCAAGGCTGTCAGGCAGAGACATATTCATTAGCTGTATCAAATAATTTCTTTACCCCAGCTTGAAACAAATCAAAACAAAAATGTGGTTGTGTACTTATTACATACCCCCAATTTTAAACATTCTAAATATATTTTAGCTTTACTGTATGATTGAAATTCAAAACAAAGTAGTATTAACAGTAGTCATGATTCAATGTCAAAAAATGTCAATGAGCAGATGTTAGAAAAGACACCTCCCATATAAACTCACTCATAAGCCGAGTCAAACTGAAAACTACCGACCCAGATAAGCTGTTGCATAATGTACTAGCAGATCTGGATTTGCGCTGTTTATTAGGAGTATTTAGTAGAACAAACAAATTTACCCTGGCCTGCAGGTGCATTATGCAATGGCAGATCAGGATCTTTT
This sequence comes from Sinohyriopsis cumingii, assembly GCA_028554795.2. Lineage (NCBI taxonomy): Eukaryota > Metazoa > Mollusca > Bivalvia > Unionida > Unionidae > Sinohyriopsis > Sinohyriopsis cumingii. Next base: position 83,577,595 of record CM068831.1, read on the forward strand.
GTTGTTTGCAATTTAACTCAACTTATACATGAGTACACATGGTGTGGGGTGTGTCATACGGAGAATAAACGTGCTATGAATGACAGATCAACCATGCAAGATTAAATGGACATCAGTATGTAATAGATTAAAAATATCTACAGTACCTCATCAAAACACATTGCCATGGAAAAACATATAAAAGTGTTAAATTTGTTCTGAAGGTGTGAAGAGGCTTAACACCTACACAAACCATTTGGGAATAATGGTACTGCAGAAACTTGACCATCAAAATAAACTGCATACCACGTAAACCTTGGTCCCACCATAAAAAAAATTGACTCTAAAACACACTCCAAAATATTCTGACCAATCAAAAGGCTGCTTTTGTTGAGACTCTGAAGTAGCATTCATTACTAAAAATTTGGAGGAAGTTTTACAACAGAAGGACCGGACCAGCCATCACTTGAAGCACCAGCACATCAGGATCTATGTGCTTCACCGTATGTTGATTTCAACCAACCGCTTCTACCTTCAACTATTATCTCAGTATACACTGAAAAATCTAGGTCTATGCCATCTGCAGCTGACTAAACACTGTACCTGAATCAATATAATTTTAAATTCAAGGAGCATGTATGCAGATATCAAACCACTCAAGCTCGTTTCTTATTTCAAGTACATCCTTGCAGGAAAAAAAGCCTACACCTTTTGTTGCAGACTAATTTATCAAGTGTCACATTGGCAGTCTCATTATGGGTTTCTTATCCTTTTTTTTCATACATGCTGGTGACAGAGCTAGGAAATCAAATAAATCACCCCACAAGATTTCATCAATTCAACCCACTGGTATTTCACATAATGTGAAAAACAGCATGTTGCTGTTGTCAAATTCATAAGCCCACATGTCTTTGATCCCCATGTTTCATCGATGTATACTCAATCTTCTTTCACACAAAGCCTACATTATGCCTTTTTTACTAGGCAGGAAATGGGAACATTAATTACATAATCATACAAAAGATATATAGGGAAGACACTCTCCCCTATTTAGCATTATAGGAGCCGATATACAGCACATTGCATGATTTAATAATAATAATAATAATAATAATAATAATAATAATAATAATAATGATAATAACAATAATAATAATGATGATGATAACAATAACAACAATAATAATAATGATATTAACCAACTTTATTTATAGAAGGTAACCCAAGTACTGTACAAAACTAATCTCCATTTAGGCTTCAAGGCTTATGGGTTCAATACCCAAATAAGCCAGCCCAAGTCCACTATACTGGTGTTGCACACAAGTGCATTAAGATATGCAAATAGTATTCTTGTCATATTCAACATAACCTGTAACAGACCGCTCCAGTGGCCAAGTGGTTAGAGCGTCCTCCTTGATGCAGGATGTCATAGGTTCAATCCCCGGCCGAGTCATACCAAAGACTTATAAAAAATGGTACTAACAGCTGCCTTGCAATGCCCTCAGCATTAAGAGGTTAGTGTTAGGACTGGTTGATCTGGTGTCTGGATAAAGTGTCTGGGTGGGAACATCATGCTACATGTCTATGGCGTATGTCCTAGTGATAGACATCACTACAAACTGTCACACTGCAGACAAAGTAGCAATATGACTGAAATTTTTTAAAAGTTACTTTTTTTAAAAATTACACACACACACACACACACACACACACACACACACACACACACACACACACACACACACACACACACACACACACACACACACACACACACACACAGACACACACACACACACACACACACACACACACACACACACAAAACCTGTAATATAGATATGGTGATCACCTATGATATTGACAGTTTAACTCAAGATACTGGAACTTATGTTTTATATTAACTTAAAAGCTTACAATATCTATTAATAACTTATCAATTTCATTGACTGACCTTAAAGCAGATGACACAAAACAACATGAGTCAAGTAAGACCAAAATTATATAACAAACAAATTTACAAGATACACTTAACAGACATATGATGCAAGGAAACCAGTATGGCAATAAACACAGAAAAGAAACAAAGGTACTACATTTTCCAACAAAACATTAACATTTAAGTTACATGATGACAAACTCATGTTCTATTTGACAATGTAAACCTTAATATGACCTCTTCTGATAAAATTCTTGATGTAATGTATTTCAAAACACTAGCACTATCATCATCATTAAAAACAAGAAAACTAGGACTATACTACAGTATTAGTACTAGTATCAAAACGTTTTGGGTACATGTCACAATTATTACATAACAGACTATTTGATCAAGAAGTAATAAAATGTTCCATTTCAGAATGTGCATGAAAGAAGAAATGAATGAAAATAAAATAGAAAAAAGGCCAGGTAAATAAATAGCAAAAAATGATTTGATTATTGACAAATTTTGCTAAAAAGGCCTGTATAAAAAATTGTATCTTTCTTTTTCCCTTTGAATTTAAAGCAAAAGAAAAGTGTACTCTTTACATCCATGTCTTTGCTTGTAAATAGATAAATAAATACGTAAATTGTTCAAGTCTGAATAAAAAGTAATTTGTTTACATAATGTGTTAAATTGACAAAAGGATTAGGTTAGTATAGTAATGGTCTTCAGAACTAAGTATAGAATCAGCAAGTGTATTTTTTATAAAACTACTTAAGGTACACAAAGAAAACTTATTTAAATTTCACTGCCATTTATTAAAATGAAATGGAGCAGACACTGCCATACATATGGTAATCAACTTGGGATAGTGTAGGTCAAACAAGAAATATGTGTACATGGTTCACCAACCAATGCCATTGCTGTTACAATAAAGGGTCAAATGGGGGTAATTTATTTCAATTAATGAAACTTTACTAATCTTTACAGGTAGTGAAAAATATACCCCTGTCCATTTCACATCCTGACAGTGATCTACTGGACAGTTATAGGTTTCTAAAGAGTTAAAATAGTTCACTTGTTCTGTCATCCAGTCTATCTAAGAAGCCATGGTTGCTCAGTCAGTAGAAAATTTAACTTGTAATAATCCAATGGTCATAGGCTCAATACATGCTGTAGTCAGCCCAGAATGGCTGCCTGGATGTTTCCTTTGAAATGGCACTTGACTCCCATTTCATGAGCAAGAGATAGACAGTAATATGTATAAAAAAATAACTGACCTGTTCCTGTTATGAAGGGATTTTAAAATCTGGCATATAAGTGCATTCATGATTAGTCTGATCTTGTTGATAGTAATGGCACTTGTAACACAGTATTGGCGATATACAGAGGAAATGAGATCTATGTTCATATCCCACTGACACACTGTGACAGACAACCCTGGCTGGCCTGGCTTTGTATCAAACCCACAACACTGGCTTTAAAAATCCGATGCTCAAACAACAAGCTAACACTGCTCCAGAAGTGCATGCATGAAAATGAGCATTTATGGAAAAAAAAACAAGTGCACATGTGCATCCAGTTATTTAAATAGCAAATAACAGAGGAATGGTGAGCAGATTGGTCATTTAAATATATCCCAATCTCCCACCCCAACACCATGATGGCAATGAGTCTGAAGTCAAAACACGAGTACTAGGAAGGGTACATTACATACCCTACTTGTGTTTAATAGTCTTCTATAAATACAACTGAAGTTTTGGTGCAGAAACCATTTTTCCCCCTTTCAGCAGTGTTGCATATTAAAAGTGTGATGACAGGGTTTCCTGCAATATTATATGTCCCCTGAATCTTGACCTGGACACCCCATTTGGTATGCTTCTACATCAGAACAAACAAAAATATACACCTGAAGCTTTTCGTTATCCATCTATGATTCTATTGGTGCTGTCAATGGCCTAAGTCACATGACAAAACTGTAAGATGACAATGAATATGTATTTTAAAAGAATGTATCTAGCAATGAAAATGTTCAAGGTTTGTGGTAGTCTGCCAATTAAAGAGCCTTGTAAACATTAGAGTTACATATTTTCAGGTTAAAGTTACCACTATGGCAAGAACATTCAATTTATTTTGAGGCTGAAATATTGATAAGTAGAATAAATTTATGCAAATACACAATTTGTCATTTAATTAATATTTTGCTAGTGTGCAAAGAAAAGTACACCAGAAAACATCAGTATTTATTCAAATACATGCTGGTAGATATGGTGTACCCTAAAGTTCCAAATGAGCAAGATTTACTTTAATTAATTTTAAGCATGCCATTTAATAAAAAAACTAACACCTTGTACTTGCAAAACCAGAGCTAGCAGCAAGAGTGATTTGCTAATGACTCTCTAACAGTATGCATGATGTTTCTGCTGGAAAACCCAAAGCATGGCAGATCAGCAATCAGGGATCATACTTTTTCTGAATGATGATGTTTAATATTGGAAAATCCAACTCACTCAAGGTCACATCATTATCTAGGTGCATAATAATTGAATGAAATGTAATATTCTGTAGTACAGGTGTACTTTCGAAAGCAAAGTATGGAGGGAAGGGAATCAGGGGTTATAACTCTTCTAAAAATTATATGGAATACTTCAAATTAAAATCATTCAAGGTCTCAACAAAATAAAAATGCATGCCAAATTTAGTTGAATTCTAGCACACCTTGGTAAACCTAAAATATTATTTTTCAAATGCTCTGCATAATGGCAAACAGTTTTCAAAAAACCCCATCACACAATAAATGGATTACAAATAGCTATTTAGTAATGCAAACATTTTTGAAAACAGGTACTTAGAAAAACAATTTAAATGTTAATTAAATTTAGGTACAATACACTAGTAACACTTTTTTAAAAACATATTTTTGCACGTCATTTATATTGGCAGAAACATACCAGGGCAGATTGATGCCTTGGAATCCCAAGGCACTTCTGCTTTGGCGAGTCCAAGACACTCAAGATACAAATCTACAGACACACACTGAAAGCTGTACTTAAACTGTCCTTTAAATGCATACAGTTTATTTTAGCAATATTAACTTAAGTATTAGATTGCTTGGGCCAATATATGGTTTATTTAAATACATGTAATATTATCCATGGCAACCAGATGGATCCCCATGACTAAGGGGGCCAAAGGCAAGTACCTGCTGTGTCCTCACCTTAATTTGGCACTGATACATACCTTGATTTTTCAGGCATTGACATGTATTATGATGTGTCATTCTGAACCCTATGGGTCCTCTGACTCTGGACTAGAAGCCTTGATTTTCAGCTACCTCTGACTGTGGACTAGAAGCCTTGATTTTTAGCTACCTCTGACTCTGGACTAGAAGCCTTGATTTTCAGTTACCTCTGAATGTGGACTAGAAGCCTTGATTTTCATCTACCTCTGACTCTGGACTAGAAGCCTTGATTTTCAGCTACCTCTGACTCTGGACTAGAAGCCTTGATTTTCAGCTACCTCTAACTGGACTAGAAGCCTTGATTTTCAGTTACCTCTGACTCTGGACTAGAAGCCTTGATTTTCAGCTACCTCTGAATCTGGACCAGAAACCTTGATTTCCAGCTACCTCTCACTCTGGACTAGAAGCCTTGATTTTCAGCTACCTCTGACTGGACTAAAAGCCTTGATTTTCAGCTACCTCTGACTCTGAACTAGAAGCCTTGATTTTCAGTTGCATCTGACTCTAGGCTAGAAGCCTTGATTTTCAGCTACTTCTGACTCTGGACTAGAAGCCTTGATTTTCAGCTGCCTCTGACTCTGGACTTGAAGCCTTGATTTTCAGCTACCTCTGACTCTGGACTAGAAGCCTTGATTTTCAGCTACCTCTAACTGGACTAGAAGCCTTGATTTTCAGTTACCTCTGACTCTGGACTAGAAGCCTTGATTTTCAGCTACTTCTGACTCTGGACTAGAAGCCTTGATTTTCAGCTACCTCTGACTGGACTAAAAGCCTTGATTTTCAGCTACCTCTGAATCTGAACTAGAAGCCTTGATTTTCAGTTGCATCTGACACTGGGCTAGAAGCCTTGATTTTCAGCTGCCTCTGACTCTGGACTAGAAGCCTTGATTTTCAGCTACTTCTGACTCTGGACTAGAAGCCTTGATTTTCAGCTACCACTGACTCTGGACTAGAAGCCTTGATTTTCAGTTGCATCTGACTCTGGACTAGAAGCCTTGATTTTCAGCTACCTGTGACTCTGGACTAGAAGCCTTGATTTTCAGTTGCATCTGACTCTGGGCTAGAAGCCTTGATTTTCAGCTACTTCTGACTCTGGGCTAGAAGCCTTGATTTTCAGCTACTTCTGACTCTGGACTAGAAGCCTTGATTTTCAGCTACCACTGACTCTGGACTAGAAGCTTTGATTTTCAGTTGCATCTGACTCTGGACTAGAAGCCTTGATTTTCAGCTACCTGTGACTCTGGACTAGAAGCCTTGATTTTCAGTTGCATCTGACTCTGGGCTAGAAGCCTTGATTTACAGCTACCTCTGACTCTGGACCAGAAGCCTTGATTTTCATCTACTTCTGACTCTGGGCTAGAAGCCTTGATTTTCAGCTGCCTCTGACTCTGGACTAGAAGCCTTGATTTTCAGCTACCTCTGACTCTGGACTAGAAGCCTTGATTTTCAGTTGCATCTGACTCTGGGCTAGAAGCCTTGATTTTCAGCTACTTCTGACTCTGGGCTAGAAGCCTTGATTTTCAGCTACCTCTGACTCTCGACTAGAAGCCTTGATTTTCAGGTGCTTCTGACTCTGGGCTAGAAGCCTTGATTTTCAGTTGCATCTGACTCTGGGCTAGAAGCCTTGATTTTCAGCTACCTCTGACTGGACTAGAAGCCTTGATTTTCAGCTACTTCTGATTCTGGGCTAGAAGCCTTGATTTTCAGCTACTTCTGACTCTGGGCTAGAAGCCTTGATTTTCAGCTACCTCTGACTCTGGACTAGAAGCCTTGATTTTCAGCTACTTCTGACTCTGGGCTAGAAGCCTTGATTTTCAGCTACTTCTGACTCTGGACTAGAAGCCTTGATTTTCAGCTACCACTGACTCTGGACTAGAAGCTTTGATTTTCAGTTGCATCTGACTCTGGACTAGAAGCCTTGATTTTCAGATACCTGTGACTCTGGACTAGAAGCCTTGATTTTCAGTTGCATCTGACTCTGGGCTAGAAGCCTTGATTTTCAGCTACCTCTGACTCTGGACTAGAAGCCTTGATTTTCATCTACTTCTGACTCTGGGCTAGAAGCCTTGATTTTCAGCTGCCTCTGACTCTGGACTAGAAGCCTTGATTTTCAGCTACCTGTGACTCTGGACTAGAAGCCTTGATTTTCAGTTGCATCTGACTCTGGGCTAGAAACCTTGATTTTCAGCTACTTCTGACTCTGGGCTAGAAGCCTTGATTTTCAGCTACCTCTGACTCTGGACTAGAAGCCTTGATTTTCAGCTACTTCTGACTCTGGGCTAGAAGCCTTGATTTTCAGTTGCATCTGACTCTGGGCTAGAAGCCTTGATTTTCAGCTACCTCTGACTGGACTAGAAGCCTTGATTTTCAGCTACTTCTGATTCTGGGCTAGAAGCCTTGATTTTCAGCTACTTCTGACTCTGGGCTAGAAGCCTTGATTTTCAGCTAGCTGTGACTCTGGACTAGAAGCCTTGATTTTCAGTTACCTCTGACTCTGGACTAGAAGCCTTGATTTTCAGCTACTTCTGACTCTGGGCTAGAAGCCTTGATTTTCAGCTACCTGTGACTCTGGACTAGAAGCCTTGATTTTCAGCTACCTGTGACTCTGGACTAGAAGCCTTGATTTTCAGCTACCTGTGACTCTGGACTAGAAGCCTTGATTTTCAGCTACCTCTGACTGGACTAGAAGCCTTGATTTTCAGCTACCTCTGACTCTGGACTAGAAGCCTTGATTTTCAGCTACCTCTGACTCTGGACTAGAAGCCTTGATTTTCAGCTACCTCTGACTGGACTAAAAGCCTTGATTTTCAGCTACTTCTGACTCTGGGCTAGAAGCCTTGATTTTCAGCTACTTCTGACTGTGGACTAGAAGCCTTGATTTTCAGCTACCTCTGACTCTGGACTAGAAGCCTTGATTTTCAGCGACTTCTGACTCTGGGCTAGAAGCCTTGATTTTCAGCTACCTCTGACTCTGGACTAGAAGCCTTGATTTTCAGCTACCTCTGACTCTGGACTAGAAGCCTTGATTTTCAGCTACCTCTGACTCTGGACTAGAAACCTTGATTTTCAGCTACTTCTGACTCTGGGCTAGAAGCCTTGATTTTCAGCTACTTCTGACTCTGGGCTAGAAGCCTTGATTTTCAGCTACCTCTGACTCTGGACTAGAAGCCTTGATTTTCAGCTACTTCTGACTCTGGGCTAGAAGCCTTGATTTTCAGTTGCATCTGACTCTGGGCTAGAAGCCTTGATTTTCAGCTACCTCTGACTGGACTAGAAGCCTTGATTTTCAGAAACTTCTGATTCTGGGCTAGAAGCCTTGATTTTCAGCTACTTCTGACTCTGGGCTAGAAGCCTTGATTTTCAGCTAGCTGTGACTCTGGACTAGAAGCCTTGATTTTCAGTTACCTCTGACTCTGGACTAGAAGCCTTGATTTTCAGCTACTTCTGACTCTGGGCTAGAAGCCTTGATTTTCAGCTACCTGTGACTCTGGACTAGAAGCCTTGATTTTCAGCTACTTCTGACACTGGGCTAGAAGCCTTGATTTTCAGCTACCTCTGACTCTGGACTAGAAGCCTTGATTTTCAGCTACCTCTGACTCTGGGCTAGAAGCCTTGATTTTCAGCTACCTCTGACTCTGGGCTAGAAGCCTTGATTTTCAGCTACCTGTGACTGGACTAGAAGCCTTGATTTTCAGCTACTTCTGATTCTGGGCTAGAAGCCTTGATTTTCAGCTACCTCTGACTGGACTAGAAGCCTTGATTTTCAGCTACTTCTGATTCTGGGCTAGAAGCCTTGATTTTCAGCTACTTCTGACTCTGGGCTAGAAGCCTTGATTTTCAGCTAGCTGTGACTCTGGACTAGAAGCCTTGATTTTCAGTTACCTCTGACTCTGGACTAGAAGCCTTGATTTTCAGCTACTTCTGACTCTGGGCTAGAAGCCTTGATTTTCAGCTACCTGTGACTCTGGACTAGAAGCCTTGATTTTCAGCTACTTCTGACACTGGGCTAGAAGCCTTGATTTTCAGCTACCTCTGACTCTGGACTAGAAGCCTTGATTTTCAGCTACCTCTGACTCTGGGCTAGAAGCCTTGATTTTCAGCTACCTCTGACTCTGGGCTAGAAGCCTTGATTTTCAGCTACCTGTGACTCTGGACTAGAAGCCTTGATTTTCAGCTACCTCTGACTCTGGACTAGAAGCCTTGATTTTCAGCTACCTCTGACTGGACTAAAAGCCTTGATTTTCAGCTACTTCTGACTCTGGGCTAGAAGCCTTGATTTTCAGCTACTTCTGACTGTGGACTAGAAGCCTTGATTTTCAGCTACCTGTGACTCTGGACTAGAAGCCTTGATTTTCAGCTACTTCTGACTCTGGGCTAGAAGCCTTGATTTTCAGCTACCTCTGACTCTGGACTAGAAGCCTTGATTTTCAGCTACCTCTGACTCTGGGCTAGAAACCTTGATTTTCAGCTACTTCTGACTCTGGGCTAGAAGCCTTGATTTTCAGCTACCTCTGAATCTGAACTAGAAGCCTTGATTTTCAGCTACCTCTGACTCTGGACTAGAAGCCTTGATTTTCAGCTACCTCTGACTCTGGACTAGAAGCCTTGATTTTCAGTTGCATCTGACTCTGGGCTAGAAGCCTTGATTTTCAGCTACTTCAGACTCTGGGCTAGAAGCCTTGATTTTCAGCTACCTCTGACTCTGGACTAGAAGCCTTGATTTTCAGCTACTTCTGACTCTGGGCTAGAAGCCTTGATTTTCAGTTGCATTTGACTCTGGGCTAGAAGCCTTGATTTTCAGCTACCTGTGACTCTGGACTAGAAGCCTTGATTTTCAGCTACCTCTGACTCTGGGCTAGAAGCCTTGATTTTCAGCTACTTCTGACTCTGGGCTAGAAGCCTTGATTTTCAGCTACCTGTGACTCTGGACTAGAAGCCTTGATTTTCAGTTACCTCTGACTCTGGACTAGAAGCCTTGATTTTCAGTTACCTCTGACTCTGGACTAGAAGCCTTGATTTTCAGCTACCTGTGACTCTGGACTAGAAGCCTTGATTTTCAGCTACCTCTGACTGGACTAGAAGCCTTGATTTTCAGCTACCTGTGACTCTGGACTAGAAGCCTTGATTTTCAGCTACCTCTGACTCTGGACAAGAAGCCTTGATTTTCAGCTACCTGTGACTCTGGACTAGAAGCCTTGATTTTCAGTTGCATCTGACTCTGGGCTAGAAGCCTTGATTTTCAGCTACTTCTGACTCTGGGCTAGAAGCCTTGATTTTCAGCTACCTCTGACTCTGGACTAGAAGCCTTGATTTTCAGCTACTTCTGACTCTGGGCTAGAAGCCTTGATTTTCAGTTGCATCTGACTCTGGGCTAGAAGCCTTGATTTTCAGCTACCTCTGACTGGACTAGAAGCCTTGATTTTCAGCTACTTCTGATTCTGGGCTAGAAGCCTTGATTTTCAGCTACTTCTGACTCTGGGGTAGAAGCCTTGATTTTCAGCTACCTGTGACTCTGGACTAGAAGCCTTGATTTTCAGCTACCTCTGACTCTGGACTAGAAGCCTTGATTTTCAGTTACCTCTGACTGGACTAAAAGCCTTGATTTTCAGCTACTTCTGACTCTGGGCTAGAGGCCTTGATTTTCAGTTGCATCTGACTCTGGGCTAGAAGCCTTGATTTTCAGCTACCTCTGACTCTGGACTAGAAGCCTTGATTTTCAGCTACCTGTGAGTCTGGACTAGAAGCCTTGATTTTCAGTTACCTCTGACTCTGGACTAGAAGCCTTGATTTTCAGCTACCTCTGACTCTGGGCTAGAAGCCTTGATTTTCAGCTACTTCTGACTCTGGGCTAGAAGCCTTGATTTTCAGCTACCTGTGACTCTGGACTAGAAGCCTTGATTTTCAGTTACCTGTGACTCTGGACTAGAAGCCTTGATTTTCAGCTACCTCTGACTCTGGACTAGAAGCCTTGATTTTCAGCTACCTCTGACTGGACTAGAAGCCTTGATTTTCAGCTACCTCTGACTCTGGACTAGAAGCCTTGATTTTCAGCTACCTCTGACTCTGGACTAGAAGCCTTGATTTTCAGCTACCTCTGACTCTGGACTAGAAGCCTTGATTTTCAGCTACCTGTGACTCTGGACTAGAAGCCTTGATTTTCAGTTGCATCTGACTCTGGGCTAGAAGCCTTGATTTTCAGCTACTTCAGACTCTGGGCTAGAAGCCTTGATTTTCAGCTACCTCTGACTCTGGACTAGAAGCCTTGATTTTCAGCTACTTCTGACTCTGGGCTAGAAGCCTTGATTTTCAGTTGCATCTGACTCTGGGCTAGAAGCCTTGATTTTCAGCTACCTCTGACTGGACTAGAAGCCTTGATTTTCAGCTACTTCTGATTCTGGGCTAGAAGCCTTGATTTTCAGCTACTTCTGACTCTGGGCTAGAAGCCTTGATTTTCAGCTACCTGTGACTCTGGACTAGAAGCCTTGATTTTCAGCTACCTGTGACTCTGGACTAGAAGCCTTGATTTTCAGCTACCTCTGACTCTGGACTAGAAGCCTTGATTTTCAGCTACCTCTGACTGGACTAGAAGCCTTGATTTTCAGCTACCTCTGACTGGGCTAGAAGCCTTGATTTTCAGCTACCTCTGACTCTGGACTAGAAGCCTTGATTTTCAGCTACCTCTGACTGGACTAAAAGCCTTGATTTTCAGCTACTTCTGACTCTGGGCTAGAAGCCTTGATTTTCAGCTACTTCTGACTGTGGACTAGAAGCCTTGATTTTCAGCTACCTGTGACTCTGGACTAGAAGCCTTGATTTTCAGCTACCTCTGACTCTGGACTAGAAGCCTTGATTTTCAGCTACCTCTGACTGGACTAAAAGCCTTGATTTTCAGCTACTTCTGACTCTGGGCTAGAAGCCTTGATTTTCAGCTACTTCTGACTGTGGACTAGAAGCCTTGATTTTCAGAGACCTGTGACTCTGGACTAGAAGCCTTGATTTTCAGCGACTTCTGACTCCGGGCTAGAAGCCTTGATTTTCAGCTACCTCTGACTCTGGACTAGAAGCCTTGATTTTCAGCTACCTCTGACTCTGGACTAGAAGCCTTGATTTTCAGCTACCTCTGACTCTGGACTAGAAACCTTGATTTTCAGCTACTTCTGACTCTGGGCTAGAAGCCTTGATTTTCAGCTACTTCTGACTCTGGGCTAGAAGCCTTGATTTTCAGCTACCTCTGACTCTGGACTAGAAGCCTTGATTTTCAGCTACTTCTGACTCTGGGCTAGGAGCCTTGATTTTCAGTTGCATCTGACTCTGGGCTAGAAGCCCTGATTTTCAGCTACCTCTGACTGGACTAGAAGCCTTGATTTTCAGCTACTTCTGATTCTGGGCTAGAAGCCTTGATTTTCAGCTACTTCTGACTCTGGGCTAGAAGCCTTGATTTTCAGCTACCTGTGACTCTGGACTAGAAGCCTTGATTTTCAGCTACCTGTGACTCTGGACTAGAAGCCTTGATTTTCAGCTACCTCTGACTCTGGACTAGAAGCCTTGATTTTCAGCTACCTCTGACTGGACTAGAAGCCTTGATTTTCAGCTACCTCTGACTGGGCTAGAAGCCTTGATTTTCAGCTACCTGTGACTCTGGACTAGAAGCCTTGATTTTCAGCTACCTCTGACTGGACTAAAAGCCTTGATTTTCAGCTACTTCTGACTCTGGGCTAGAAGCCTTGATTTTCAGCTACTTCTGACTGTGGACTAGAAGCCTTGATTTTCAGCTACCTGTGACTCTGGACTAGAAGCCTTGATTTTCAGCTACCTCTGACTCTGGACTAGAAGCCTTGATTTTCAGCTACCTCTGACTGGACTAAAAGCCTTGATTTTCAGCTACTTCTGACTCTGGGCTAGAAGCCTTGATTTTCAGCTACTTCTGACTGTGGACTAGAAGCCTTGATTTTCAGCTACCTGTGACTCTGGACTAGAAGCCTTGATTTTCAGCAACATCTGACTCTGGGCTAGAAGCCTTGATTTTCAGCTACCTCTGACTCTGGACTAGAAGCCTTGATTTTCAGCTACCTCTGACTCTGGACTAGAAGCCTTGATTTTCAGCTACCTCTGACTCTGGACTAGAAACCTTGATTTTCAGCTACTTCTGACTCTGGGCTAGAAGCCTTGATTTTCAGCTACTTCTGACTCTGGGCTAGAAGCCTTGATTTTCAGCTACCTCTGACTCTGGACTAGAAGCCTTGATTTTCAGCTACTTCTGACTCTGGGCTAGAAGCCTTGATTTTCAGTTGCATCTGACTCTGGGCTAGAAGCCCTGATTTTCAGCTACCTCTGACTGGACTAGAAGCCTTGATTTTCAGCTACTTCTGATTCTGGGCTAGAAGCCTTGATTTTCAGCTACTTCTGACTCTGGGCTAGAAGCCTTGATTTTCAGCTAGCTGTGACTCTGGACTAGAAGCCTTGATTTTCAGTTACCTCTGACTCTGGACTAGAAGCCTTGATTTTCAGCTACTTCTGACTCTGGGCTAGAAGCCTTGATTTTCAGCTACCTGTGACTCTGGACTAGAAGCCTTGATTTTCAGCTACCTGTGACTCTGGACTAGAAGCCTTGATTTTCAGCTACTTCTGACACTGGGCTAGAAGCCTTGATTCTCAGCTACCTCTGACTCTGGACTAGAAGCCTTGATTTTCAGCTACTTCTGACTCTGGGCTAGAAGCCTTGATTTTCAGCTACCTCTGACTCTGGACTAGAAGCCTTGATTTTCAGCTACCTGTGAGTCTGGACTAGAAGCCTTGATTTTCAGCTACCTCTGACTCTGGACTAGAAGCCTTGATTTTCAGCTACCTCTGACTCTGGGCTAGAAGCCTTGATTTTCAGCTACTTCTGACTCTGGGCAAGAAGCCTTGATTTTCAGCTACCTGTGACTCTGGACTAGAAGCCTTGATTTTCAGTTACCTGTGACTCTGGACTAGAAGCCTTGATTTTCAGCTACCTCTGACTCTGGACTAGAAGCCTTGATTTTCAGCTACCTCTGACTGGACTAGAAGCCTTGATTTTCAGCTACCTCTGACTCTGGACTAGAAGCCTTGATTTTCAGCTACCTCTGACTCTGGACTAGAAGCCTTGATTTTCAGCTACCTCTGACTCTGGACTAGAAGCCTTGATTTTCAGCTACCTGTGACTCTGGACTAGAAGCCTTGATTTTCAGTTGCATCTGACTCTGGGCTAGAAGCCTTGATTTTCAGCTACTTCTGACTCTGGGCTAGAAGCCTTGATTTTCAGCTACCTCTGACTCTGGACTAGAAGCCTTGATTTACAGCTACTTCTGACTCTGGGCTAGAAGCCTTGATTTTCAGTTGCATCTGACTCTGGGCTAGAAGCCTTGATTTTCAGCTACCTCTGACTGGACTAGAAGCCTTGATTTTCAGCTACTTCTGATTCTGGGCTAGAAGCCTTGATTTTCAGCTACTTCTGACTCTGGGCTAGAAGCCTTGATTTTCAGCTACCTGTGACTCTGGACTAGAAGCCTTGATTTTCAGCTACCTGTGACTCTGGACTAGAAGCCTTGATTTTCAGCTACCTCTGACTCTGGACTAGAAGCCTTGATTTTCAGCTACCTCTGACTGGACTAGAAGCCTTGATTTTCAGCTACCTCTGACTGGGCTAGAAGCCTTGATTTTCAGCTACCTGTGACTCTGGACTAGAAGCCTTGATTTTCAGCTACCTCTGACTGGACTAAAAGCCTTGATTTTCAGCTACTTCTGACTCTGGGCTAGAAGCCTTGATTTTCAGCTACTTCTGACTGTGGACTAGAAGCCTTGATTTTCAGCTACCTGTGACTCTGGACTAGAAGCCTTGATTTTCAGCTACCTCTGACTCTGGACTAGAAGCCTTGATTTTCAGCTACCTCTGACTGGACTAAAAGCCTTGATTTTCAGCTACTTCTGACTCTGGGCTAGAAGCCTTGATTTTCAGCTACTTCTGACTGTGGACTAGAAGCCTTGATTTTCAGCTACCTGTGACTCTGGACTAGAAGCCTTGATTTTCAGCGACTTCTGACTCCGGGCTAGAAGCCTTGATTTTCAGCTACCTCTGACTCTGGACTAGAAGCCTTGATTTTCAGCTACCTCTGACTCTGGACTAGAAGCCTTGATTTTCAGCTACCTCTGACTCTGGACTAGAAACCTTGATTTTCAGCTACTTCTGACTCTGGGCTAGAAGCCTTGATTTTCAGCTACTTCTGACTCTGGGCTAGAAGCCTTGATTTTCAGCTACCTCTGACTCTGGACTAGAAGCCTTGATTTTCAGCTACTTCTGACTCTGGGCTAGGAGCCTTGATTTTCAGTTGCATCTGACTCTGGGCTAGAAGCCCTGATTTTCAGCTACCTCTGACTGGACTAGAAGCCTTGATTTTCAGCTACTTCTGATTCTGGGCTAGAAGCCTTGATTTTCAGCTACTTCTGACTCTGGGCTAGAAGCCTTGATTTTCAGCTACCTGTGACTCTGGACTAGAAGCCTTGATTTTCAGCTACCTGTGACTCTGGACTAGAAGCCTTGATTTTCAGCTACCTCTGACTCTGGACTAGAAGCCTTGATTTTCAGCTACCTCTGACTGGACTAGAAGCCTTGATTTTCAGCTACCTCTGACTGGGCTAGAAGCCTTGATTTTCAGCTACCTGTGACTCTGGACTAGAAGCCTTGATTTTCAGCTACCTCTGACTGGACTAAAAGCCTTGATTTTCAGCTACTTCTGACTCTGGGCTAGAAGCCTTGATTTTCAGCTACTTCTGACTGTGGACTAGAAGCCTTGATTTTCAGCTACCTGTGACTCTGGACTAGAAGCCTTGATTTTCAGCTACCTCTGACTCTGGACTAGAAGCCTTGATTTTCAGCTACCTCTGACTGGACTAAAAGCCTTGATTTTCAGCTACTTCTGACTCTGGGCTAGAAGCCTTGATTTTCAGCTACTTCTGACTGTGGACTAGAAGCCTTGATTTTCAGCTACCTGTGACTCTGGACTAGAAGCCTTGATTTTCAGCGACTTCTGACTCTGGGCTAGAAGCCTTGATTTTCAGCTACCTCTGACTCTGGACTAGAAGCCTTGATTTTCAGCTACCTCTGACTCTGGACTAGAAGCCTTGATTTTCAGCTACCTCTGACTCTGGACTAGAAACCTTGATTTTCAGCTACTTCTGACTCTGGGCTAGAAGCCTTGATTTTCAGCTACTTCTGACTCTGGGCTAGAAGCCTTGATTTTCAGCTACCTCTGACTCTGGACTAGAAGCCTTGATTTTCAGCTACTTCTGACTCTGGGCTAGAAGCCTTGATTTTCAGTTGCATCTGACTCTGGGCTAGAAGCCCTGATTTTCAGCTACCTCTGACTGGACTAGAAGCCTTGATTTTCAGCTACTTCTGATTCTGGGCTAGAAGCCTTGATTTTCAGCTACTTCTGACTCTGGGCTAGAAGCCTTGATTTTCAGCTAGCTGTGACTCTGGACTAGAAGCCTTGATTTTCAGTTACCTCTGACTCTGGACTAGAAGCCTTGATTTTCAGCTACTTCTGACTCTGGGCTAGAAGCCTTGATTTTCAGCTACCTGTGACTCTGGACTAGAAGCCTTGATTTTCAGCTACCTGTGACTCTGGACTAGAAGCCTTGATTTTCAGCTACTTCTGACACTGGGCTAGAAGCCTTGATTTTCAGCTACCTCTGACTCTGGACTAGAAGCCTTGATTTTCAGCTACTTCTGACTCTGGGCTAGAAGCCTTGATTTTCAGCTACCTCTGACTCTGGGCTAGAAGCCTTGATTTTCAGCTACCTGTGACTCTGGACTAGAAGCCTTGATTTTCAGCTACCTCTGACTCTGGACTAGAAGCCTTGATTTTCAGCTACCTCTGACTGGACTAAAAGCCTTGATTTTCAGCTACTTCTGACTCTGGGCTAGAAACCTTGATTTTCAGCTACTTCTGACTGTGGACTAGAAGCCTTGATTTTCAGCTACCTGTGACTCTGGACTAGAAGCCTTGATTTTCAGCTACTTCTGACTCTGGGCTAGAAGCCTTGATTTTCAGCTACCTCTGACTCTGGACTAGAAGCCTTGATTTTCAGCTACCTCTGACTCTGGACTAGAAGCCTTGATTTTCAGCTACCTCTGACTCTGGACTAGAAGCCTTGATTTTCAGCTACTTCTGACTCTGGGCTAGAAGCCTTGATTTTCAGCTACTTCTGACTCTGGACTAGAAGCCTTGATTTTCAGCTACCTCTGACTCTGGACTAGAAGCCTTGATTTTCAGCTACCTCTGACTCTGGACTAGAAGCCTTGATTTTCAGCTACCTCTGACTCTGGACTAGAAGCCTTGATTTTCAGCTACCTCTGACTGGACTAAAAGCCTTGATTTTCAGCTACTTCTGACTCTGGGCTAGAAGCCTTGATTTTCAGCTACTTCTGACTCTGGGCTAGAAGCCTTGATTTTCAGCTACTTCTGACTGTGGACTAGAAGCCTTGATTTTCAGCTACCTGTGACTCTGGACTAGAAGCCTTGATTTTCAGCTACCTCTGACTCTGGACTAGAAGCCTTGATTTTCAGCTACCTCTGACTGGACTAAAAGCCTTGATTTTCAGCTACTTCTGACTCTGGGCTAGAAGCCTTGATTTTCAGCTACTTCTGACTGTGGACTAGAAGCCTTGATTTTCAGCTACCTGTGACTCTGGACTAGAAGCCTTGATTTTCAGCGACTTCTGACTCTGGGCTAGAAGCCTTGATTTTCAGCTGCCTCTGACTCTGGACTAGAAGCCTTGATTTTCAGCTACCTCTGACTCTGGACTAGAAGCCTTGATTTTCAGCTACCTCTGACTCTGGACTAGAAACCTTGATTTTCAGCTACTTCTGACTCTGGGCTAGAAGCCTTGATTTTCAGCTACTTCTGACTCTGGGCTAGAAGCCTTGATTTTCAGCTACCTCTGACTCTGGACTAGAAGCCTTGATTTTCAGCTACTTCTGACTCTGGGCTAGGAGCCTTGATTTTCAGTTGCATCTGACTCTGGGCTAGAAGCCCTGATTTTCAGCTACCTCTGACTGGACTAGAAGCCTTGATTTTCAGCTACTTCTGATTCTGGGCTAGAAGCCTTGATTTTCAGCTACTTCTGACTCTGGGCTAGAAGCCTTGATTTTCAGCTACCTGTGACTCTGGACTAGAAGCCTTGATTTTCAGCTACCTGTGACTCTGGACTAGAAGCCTTGATTTTCAGCTACCTCTGACTCTGGACTAGAAGCCTTGATTTTCAGCTACCTCTGACTGGACTAGAAGCCTTGATTTTCAGCTACCTCTGACTGGGCTAGAAGCCTTGATTTTCAGCTACCTGTGACTCTGGACTAGAAGCCTTGATTTTCAGCTACCTCTGACTGGACTAAAAGCCTTGATTTTCAGCTACTTCTGACTCTGGGCTAGAAGCCTTGATTTTCAGCTACTTCTGACTGTGGACTAGAAGCCTTGATTTTCAGCTACCTGTGACTCTGGACTAGAAGCCTTGATTTTCAGCTACCTCTGACTCTGGACTAGAAGCCTTGATTTTCAGCTACCTCTGACTGGACTAAAAGCCTTGATTTTCAGCTACTTTTGACTCTGGGCTAGAAGCCTTGATTTTCAGCTACTTCTGACTGTGGACTAGAAGCCTTGATTTTCAGCTACCTGTGACTCTGGACTAGAAGCCTTGATTTTCAGCGACTTCTGACTCTGGGCTAGAAGCCTTGATTTTCAGCTACCTCTGACTCTGGACTAGAAGCCTTGATTTTCAGCTACCTCTGACTCTGGACTAGAAGCCTTGATTTTCAGCTACCTCTGACTCTGGACTAGAAACCTTGATTTTCAGCTCCTTCTGACTCTGGGCTAGAAGCCTTGATTTTCAGCTACTTCTGACTCTGGGCTAGAAGCCTTGATTTTCAGCTACCTCTGACTCTGGACTAGAAGCCTTGATTTTCAGCTACTTCTGACTCTGGGCTAGAAGCCTTGATTTTCAGTTGCATCTGACTCTGGGCTAGAAGCCCTGATTTTCAGCTACCTCTGACTGGACTAGAAGCCTTGATTTTCAGCTACTTCTGATTCTGGGCTAGAAGCCTTGATTTTCAGCTACTTCTGACTCTGGGCTAGAAGCCTTGATTTTCAGCTAGCTGTGACTCTGGACTAGAAGCCTTGATTTTCAGCTACCTCTGACTCTGGACTAGAAGCCTTGATTTTCAGCTACTTCTGACTCTGGGCTAGAAGCCTTGATTTTCAGCTACCTGTGACTCTGGACTAGAAGCTTTGATTTTCAGCTACCTGTGACTCTGGACTAGAAGCCTTGATTTTCAGCTACTTCTGACACTGGGCTAGAAGCCTTGATTTTCAGCTACCTCTGACTCTGGACTAGAAGCCTTGATTTTCAGCTACTTCTGACTCTGGGCTAGAAGCCTTGATTTTCAGCTACCTCTGACTCTGGGCTAGAAGCCTTGATTTTCAGCTACCTGTGACTCTGGACTAGAAGCCTTGATTTTCAGCTACCTCTGACTCTGGACTAGAAGCCTTGATTTTCAGCTACCTCTGACTGGACTAAAAGCCTTGATTTTCA
Organism: Sinohyriopsis cumingii; assembly: GCA_028554795.2. Taxonomy (NCBI): domain Eukaryota; kingdom Metazoa; phylum Mollusca; class Bivalvia; order Unionida; family Unionidae; genus Sinohyriopsis; species Sinohyriopsis cumingii. The sequence continues at coordinate 83,597,344 of CM068831.1, forward strand.
GCTACTTCTGACTCTGGGCTAGAAGCCTTGATTTTCAGCTACTTCTGACTGTGGACTAGAAGCCTTGATTTTCAGCTACCTGTGACTCTGGACTAGAAGCCTTGATTTTCAGCTACTTCTGACTCTGGGCTAGAAGCCTTGATTTTCAGCTACCTCTGACTCTGGACTAGAAGCCTTGATTTTCAGCTACCTGTGACTCTGGACTAGAAGCCTTGATTTTCAGCTACCTCTGACTCTGGACTAGAAGCCTTGATTTTCAGCTACTTCTGACTCTGGGCTAGAAGCCTTGATTTTCAGCTACTTCTGACTCTGGACTAGAAGCCTTGATTTTCAGCTACCTCTGACTCTGGACTAGAAGCCTTGATTTTCAGCTACCTCTGACTCTGGACTAGAAGCCTTGATTTTCAGTTGCATCTGACACTGGGCTAGAAGCCTTGATTTTCAGCTACCTCTGACTCTGGACTAGAAGCCTTGATTTTCAGCTACTTCTGACTCTGGGCTAGAAGCCTTGATTTTCAGCTACCTCTGACTCTGGGCTAGAAGCCTTGATTTTCAGCTACTTCTGACTCTGGACTAGAAGCCTTGATTTTCAGCTACCTGTGACTCTGGACTAGAAGCCTTGATTTTCAGCTACCTCTGACTCTGGGCTAGAAGCCTTGATTTTCAGCTACTTCTGACTCTGGGCTAGAAGCCTTGATTTTCAGCTACCTGTGACTCTGGACTAGAAGCCTTGATTTTCAGCTACCTGTGACTCTGGACTAGAAGCCTTGATTTTCAGCTACCTCTGACTCTGGACTAGAAGCCTTGATTTTCTTCTACCTCTGACTCTGGGCTAGAAGCCTTGATTTTCAGCTACTTCTGACTCTGGGCTAGAAGCCTTGATTTTCAGCTACCTCTGAATCTGAACTAGAAGCCTTGATTTTCAGCTACCTCTGACTCTGGACTAGAAGCCTTGATTTTCAGCTACCTCTGACTCTGGACTAGAAGCCTTGATTTTCAGCTACCTCTGACTGGACTAGAAGCCTTGATTTTCAGCTACCTCTGACTCTGGACTAGAAGCCTTGATTTTCAGCTACCTCTGACTCTGGACTGGAAGCCTTGATTTTCAGCTACCTGTGACTCTGGACTAGAAGCCTTGATTTTCAGCTACCTGTGACTCTGGACTAGAAGCCTTGATTTTCAGTTGCATCTGACTCTGGGCTAGAAGCCTTGATTTTCAGCTACTTCAGACTCTGGGCTAGAAGCCTTGATTTTCAGCTACCTGTGACTCTGGACTAGAAGCCTTGATTTTCAGCTACTTCTGACTCTGGGCTAGAAGCCTTGATTTTCAGTTGCATCTGACTCTGGGCTAGAAGCCTTGATTTTCAGCTACCTGTGACTCTGGACTAGAAGCCTTGATTTTCAGCTACCTCTGACTCTGTGCTAGAAGCCTTGATTTTCAGCTACTTCTGACTCTGGGCTAGAAGCCTTGATTTTCAGCTACCTGTGACTCTGGACTAGAAGCCTTGATTTTCAGTTACCTCTGACTCTGGACTAGAAGCCTTGATTTTCAGTTACCTCTGACTCTGGACTAGAAGCCTTGATTTTCAGCTACCTGTGACTCTGGACTAGAAGCCTTGATTTTCAGCTACCTCTGACTGGACTAGAAGCCTTGATTTTCAGCTACCTCTGACTCTGGACTAGAAGCCTTGATTTTCAGCTACCTCTGACTCTGGACTAGAAGCCTTGATTTTCAGCTACCTGTGACTCTGGACTAGAAGCCTTGATTTTCAGTTGCATCTGACTCTGGGCTAGAAGCCTTGATTTTCAGCTACTTCTGACTCTGGGCTAGAAGCCTTGATTTTCAGCTACCTCTGACTCTGGACTAGAAGCCTTGATTTTCAGCTACTTCTGACTCTGGGCTAGAAGCCTTGATTTTCAGTTGCATCTGACTCTGGGCTAGAAGCCTTGATTTTCAGCTACCTCTGACTGGACTAGAAGCCTTGATTTTCAGCTACTTCTGATTCTGGGCTAGAAGCCTTGATTTTCAGCTACTTCTGACTCTGGGGTAGAAGCCTTGATTTTCAGCTACCTGTGACTCTGGACTAGAAGCCTTGATTTTCAGCTACCTCTGACTCTGGACTAGAAGCCTTGATTTTCAGTTACCTCTGACTGGACTAAAAGCCTTGATTTTCAGCTACTTCTGACTCTGGGCTAGAAGCCTTGATTTTCAGTTGCATCTGACTCTGGGCTAGAAGCCTTGATTTTCAGCTACCTGTGACTCTGGACTAGAAGCCTTGATTTTCAGCTACCTGTGAGTCTGGACTAGAAGCCTTGATTTTCAGCTACCTCTGACTCTGGACTAGAAGCCTTGGTTTTCAGCTACCTCTGACTCTGGGCTAGAAGCCTTGATTTTCAGCTACTTCTGACTCTGGGCTAGAAGCCTTGATTTTCAGCTACCTGTGACTCTGGACTAGAAGCCTTGATTTTCAGTTACCTGTGACTCTGGACTAGAAGCCTTGATTTTCAGCTACCTCTGACTCTGGACTAGAAGCCTTGATTTTCAGCTACCTCTGACTGGACTAGAAGCCTTGATTTTCAGCTACCTCTGACTCTGGACTAGAAGCCTTGATTTTCAGCTACCTCTGACTCTGGACTAGAAGCCTTGATTTTCAGCTACCTCTGACTCTGGACTAGAAGCCTTGATTTTCAGCTACCTGTGACTCTGGACTAGAAGCCTTGATTTTCAGTTGCATCTGACTCTGGGCTAGAAGCCTTGATTTTCAGCTACTTCTGACTCTGGGCTAGAAGCCTTGATTTTCAGCTACCTGTGACTCTGGACTAGAAGCCTTGATTTTCAGCTACTTCTGACTCTGGGCTAGAAGCCTTGATTTTCAGTTGCATCTGACTCTGGGCTAGAAGCCTTGATTTTCAGCTACCTCTGACTGGACTAGAAGCCTTGATTTTCAGCTACTTCTGATTCTGGGCTAGAAGCCTTGATTTTCAGCTACTTCTGACTGTGGACTAGAAGCCTTGATTTTCAGCTACCTGTGACTCTGGACTAGAAGCCTTGATTTTCAGCTACCTGTGACTCTGGACTAGAAGCCTTGATTTTCAGCTACCTCTGACTCTGGACTAGAAGCCTTGATTTTCAGCTACCTCTGACTGGACTAGAAGCCTTGATTTTCAGCTACCTCTGACTGGGCTAGAAGCCTTGATTTTCAGCTACCTCTGACTCTGGACTAGAAGCCTTGATTTTCAGCTACCTCTGACTCTGGACTAGAAGCCTTGATTTTCAGCTACCTCTGACTGGACTAAAAGCCTTGATTTTCAGCTACTTCTGACTCTGGGCTAGAAGCCTTGATTTTCAGCTACTTCTGACTGTGGACTAGAAGCCTTGATTTTCAGCTACCTGTGACTCTGGACTAGAAGCCTTGATTTTCAGCTACTTCTGACTCTGGGCTAGAAGCCTTGATTTTCATCTACCTCTGACTCTGGACTAGAAGCCTTGATTTTCAGCTACCTCTGACTCTGGACTAGAAGCCTTGATTTTCAGCTACCTCTGACTCTGGACTAGAAGCCTTGATTTTCAGCTACTTCTGACTCTGGGCTAGAAGCCTTGATTTTCAGCTACTTCTGACTCTGGGCTAGAAGCCTTGATTTTCAGTTGCATCTGACACTGGGCTAGAAGCCTTGATTTTCAGTTACCTCTGACTGGACTAGAAGCCTTGATTTTCAGCTACTTCTGACTCTGGGCTAGAAGCCTTGATTTTCAGCTACCTCTGACTCTGGGCTAGAAGCCTTGATTTTCAGCTACTTCTGACTCTGGGCTAGAAGCCTTGATTTTCAGCTACCTGTGACTCTGGACTAGAAGCCTTGATTTTCAGCTACCTCTGACTCTGGGCTTGAAGCCTTGATTTTCAGCTACTTCTGACTCTGGGCTAGAAGCCTTGATTTTCAGTTACCTCTGACTCTGGACTAGAAGCCTTGATTTTCAGCTACCTGTGACTCTGGACTAGAAGCCTTGATTTTCGGCTACCTCTGACTCTGGACTAGAAGCCTTGATTTTCAGCTACCTCTGACTCTGGGCTAGAAGCCTTGATTTTCAGCTACTTCTGACTCTGGGCTAGAAGCCTTGATTTTCAGCTACCTGTGACTCTGGACTAGAAGCCTTGATTTTCAGCTACCTGTGACTCTGGACTAGAAGCCTTGATTTTCAGCTACCTCTGACTCTGGACTAGAAGCCTTGATTTTCAGCTACCTCTGACTGGACTAGAAGCCTTGATTTTCAGCTACCTCTGACTCTGGACTAGATGCCTTGATTTTCAGCTACCTCTGACTCTGGACTAGAAGCCTTGATTTTCAGCTACCTCTGACTCTGGACTAGAAGCCTTGATTTTCAGTTACCTCTGACTCTGGGCTAGAAGCCTTGATTTTCAGCTACTTCTCTATATGCACAATATTAAATATGAAAAATGCCTTCCATCAATGTGTTCACAAAGAATCCAGGTTACCTGAAAAACTGATTGAGACTGAGTAACAGTGAAAAGGTGCTAAAAAATTAACTATGCAAACGAAACCACAAAAGAATCCAAACAATTACCTTGCTCAAAAATTTTTGCCTATATTATTTGTCCATAAAAAATTTGCATACCCATATGTCTCCATGAAATCTCTGTAACCTCCATTTAACTGACACATGTCTGCTATTGATGTAACCAATGAATATAAAAAGTGAGCTATAAAATTATTGTGATATGACAACTGATAGAATGAAGGACATATTATATAATCTAATTTTCAAATGAGAAAAATAAATGATTAATGTATAACATCTTTATAATTTTCAAATAAATAAATGTCTTCAAAGGTCCAAATTAGAGAAGATATTTTATGTATACATTATACACTTTTCTATTGTATAATTATTTTTGCCTCACAACTAATTTATTTTCAAAAGATTATATCTCTTGTCTACATTCTAATAAAAAATATAAAAATGTAATGTTTAGAACAAAAAAATTATTATTGTAAATGAAATCAAAATGTATTGCAGGATAGTGAAAATTTTGGAGACACAAGAAATGACATGAGCAAAATTCTAGAGCTCAGCAGAATTCTGGGATGGGCTCAGGATCACAATTTAGACTTAATTCCCAGTTTACAATACACTTTTCCTTCAATAACTTGCACATAACAGGGTCCAACAACATAGACTGTGCTATAAGCTAGGCATGAGCTGTTGAGGGACCTCCATAAATATGAAATGATTCCACCCACGCTGGACATCAAGAAAACATGGCGGGAGCGAACTGGTCTGTTTAATGGCTGAATAGTCATTTTAAAATTGTGTCGGAAATAATTGTCAATAATGTGCTTTTTCTAACTAAGTTATTCATTCAGTGACCTTTATTTTCAAAATGTCCAACTGCTGAGATATCGTTAACATTAGTCCAAATGGTTTCAACAACCTTCACACAAACTTTGTGCATTACATCACTACTTTATGTTGTTGCTGAGTAGTATGAATATGCTCCCTGCTTTGCCTCTACTCTTGTAGGATGCAACTCAAGAAGCAATCTGATTAAAATCAGATCTCCACTGTCCTTCATGAAAATATGACAATGACTGCTTAGAGGTAGGTGTTAGTGACAATTCATTGATCAAACTTTCATTGTGTATTGCTATTTACGGTATACCAAGAGTGTTGTTTGGAATTTTTTATATTTACAAAATACATTATTTCTTTTTAAAAGTTGATAATTTCATCATGTTGATTCAAATTTCCAGGTCGTATCAATGACAATAAAATGAGTGATATATCAAGGTTTCAGTTACCAATTTTGATCACAATTTTCTTCATGTTCAACAATTAGAGGTCAAAAGTTTGGTATTTATTTTGGTATTTTCTAGCAAAAAAATGGGATCCATGACTGACCCCACATTATAAGCTAGTTTGCAAATTATCAGGGCATGAGTTATCAAGGGAGTGGTGTAACTGACAATTTCTGGATACTGAAATCTTGTTATCAGGGAAATGAACAACAGTTTCCTACTGTTCTTCACACATTGCCAACAAATTGTGGAAATAATATTCATTTACAATCTGACCTGGAATGACCTTTATGTTCAGAAAGAAAACTACACTGCAACTTGAATGGAAAACTACTTTCAAATTCATTAGGTATCAGACACAATTATAAATGATTCTGACAGAATAGACAAATATATGCAAAGGGAACATTTTAAATATTGCTTTGGGAATCAATTGTGCTTAAAGATATCATCTGTTCATTGTCATTTCAATCACAAAATGTTTCACTTAACAAGTAGTCTTAAATGCATGGATTAAAATCAGCTATAACAATAGCTTCAATACAATATAGCTAACACATTTGAATCATTTTTACAAATTGTCATTTAAATGTGTCATGTTTACCCCGACCCAGAGTAGCCCAGTTTGAAACATGTATAATCAAGGTAATTCTGACGAGTCATTGTTTGATGTCAAACATTGCCGAAGGCTAGCACTAATCCGTTACGTAAGACTGTTGTGGCTAGAATCGAAAAACCGGACATCGGAGTTGCGAGGCGCCCGATAGCCAGTTATCACCTAGGTGTCAAAATGTTTCCAAGATCAAAAGAAATTGCATGAAGAAGTGGGAGTGTCCTAACTTCTTTACCCTGCAAACAGACAGACAGGTTGAACTGGCCGCTAAGACGATTGGACAGGGGCACAGCGCCACCCAATCAGAATCGAGATGGGGGGAGACCTTGATTTGGGTAGAATGATATCCCTGAGTTTTCCGGCAAAAGTTAGTTCGCTGAGAGAAATTACCCAGAGAAGAGGTTAGCGTAACTCCGAATAGCCATTCGTTATTGGCGGGAAAATCTTAGAGCGGGAAATTCTAAGTACAGAAAGCTTGAAAAGGAAGCTTTGAGGGACAGATCAGTTAAAGTTTGGTCCCGTAGTCTCGGATAGAGAGACGGAGGAAAGGAGAAGAAAGGAGAGAAGAAAGGTGAAGTGAAGTCTGGAGCGAAGTTGGAGGAGGAGATAGTAGAGAGGGAAACAGACAAAGGAGGAGTTAGAGGAACGGAAAGAAGGAAGGAATCAGCGGGAAGAAATAGATGAGTAGATGCAAGGACAGGGGGAAAATCGAACTCACACTGTAAATCACGGGATGAATTAGGCTGTCACTTGGTCGAGGGAAAGATGAGTGATTGGAAGTTATCATTTTAAATTATCACATTTATTAAATTGTTATTGATTGAATTTCATCTTTGTGTTCTCTATAATTTAACCATCGGCATTGCTGACTGGGGGCTCAGAGCTGTAAATCTACATCATCACTAATTTAACTTTCTAACCTAATGAGCCAGGGTGGAACTTTCAATTTAATTTAATTAAATTATATTGGGAGAACCCCACCCCAATACGACAGAATGTCACAGTGGGCGCTCCGTCCGGGATTTGAATTAGACATAAATATTATTTTACGATCTAAAAGTTTATTTGTTAGGAAGTATTAGTGAACAGTGTGAGATATTTTCCATCCTATGTATTTTGAATTTTTATGATTTTCTCATCTTGTGTTTGTTATATTTGATATTTGCATGTTTGGTAGATCTTTAATTACTTGCAGTAATTGTGAAGCAAATATCGAGCAAATATCTTACCTGAACGAAATTAGTTGTTGTCGACAGGTAAGTATTTGGCTGGGAACTTGTAATATCTGTCCATTGTTAGTAAGGTCGAGACAAGGTATCACTTCCTATTAGTATAACAATATGGCTAAAGAAAGGCAAATGATAAAGGAGTACCGTGCCATGGGTTCGGAAGATCTCGGCTATGAGGGAGATCACCTGGCAGCATTTATTGAAGAAAGAATCAAGGAATGGAAGGCAGAAAAAGCAGTGGAGAAGGAGCTGGCCAAGATACGGCGGACCGAGAGCTGGCCAATATAGCAGCGGACAGAGAGCTGGAGTTGGCCAAGATATCCGCGGACAGAGAAACCCAGAAAGAGCTGGAGCTGGCCCGGATAGCCGCCGAAAGAGAAACACAGAAAGAGTTGGAGCTGGCCAGGATATCAGCGGCCACAAAAGAACGAGAGCTTGCTCACACTCTCGAAATGGAGAAGGTCAGGTTAGCCGCTAGGGACATAGATCGGGACGACGCTAGCACAAGTTCTGGAGGGACCAGATGACCTTTCATCGACCACCGAATGGTCCAGATAAGTATGCCGCAGTTCAGCGATAAGGAGGAATCTATCGATGATTTTCTTGTTCAGTTTGAGAAACTCACTCACGCTCATAAAATTCCTGAACAACATTGGGCAATTAATGTCTCAGCTTTTTTGCAAGGTGCAGCTCGTGAAGTCTACCACGGCTTAGCTGCAGACGATGCTGACGACTACAATGCGCTCAAAAAGGCCCTTCTCTGCCATTATCGGCTGACCGCCGAAACATATCACAAACTTTTTCGGGACTTGGCGAAAAAGGCAACGGAGACCCACTCTCAATTCCACACCCGTGTTCGAGGGTTATTTGAGAAGTGGATGAAGATGGCTGAAGTCAAACGATCGTACGACGGGCTACGTGAGGTTATACTCAAGGAACATGTCCTGAGTACTTACCGTCGCGAGTTGACAGTCTTTCTAGCAGAGAGAGAGCACCGGACGCTCGAAGAGATCGCTAGCATGGCGGAGCGATACGAGCAGGCACACTCGAAAAGTGGAGGTTCCGGGGGTGCGGATCGACCCCGACCCACTGAGTCGCGCCGTGTGGTTGAGGTAGAGCCGGCTGTCCGTAACCGTCAGGGCGACGGGAGGGTCGGAGGGGGATCTACAGGTAGGGATGCCAACCATAGACCTGGACAGGCCTCACCCACGAAAGCGGGACTTGCAGGTCGGCGAGGGCCGCCGACGTGTTACAACTGCAAGCGCCCGGGGCATATTGCCAGGGACTGTCCCAAGGGCAGGCAGACCCAGGTGAATGCCATCGCAAGGAAGGAGCGCGAGCCAGAGGCAAGCTGTAACCCAGCCAACCTTGCGTGTGCTACTGTCAACGGAGAAGGTGCCACCATCTTGTATGACACTGGATGTAGCGTCCCAGCCCTTGTCGACAAGAAGTACATTAAGCCCGAGGATTAGACAGGAGAAGTTAATCGAAGTTCAGTACGCGAACAGCGCGCGTGACTCATTGCCAGTGGCTGTCATTGACCTCGATTCACCGTACGTGAAGGGGAAAATTGAAGCTGCATGCTTGGATGGTTTGTCGCATGACGTCATACTGGGATGTCGTTATGTGTTGCCACAACCAAACCCCGAAACCTGCACACCAATGCCGGTGAGTGCTGTGGAAACCAGGTCCAAGAGTCGACAGACGGAAGCGAAGCCGATGGAAGTTACATCGACACCGGTGAGTAACGTTCTTCCGGCCGAGCTGAGGAAGCTGCAACAGGAAGACGCAACTCTGGCGCAGTTGCACCAACACGCTTCAGCAGGGACGGAGAGAGAAACTCCGAATGGCGGGGTGAAGTTCGCATACAAGAAGGGGATCTTGTATCGCTACGCCAGGAATGGTAACGAACACTTTAAGCAAGTCATTGTACCAAAAGAGAAGCGAGGGGAAGTGTTGAAACTCACGCACGAGAGTCTCATGGGTGGACACATGGGAATTGCCAAGACGTGTGACCGTCTTGTCAAAGGATTCTACTGGCCAGGGGTCCAGGGAGACGTCAAACGGTTCTGTCTCTCCTGTGACAAGTGTCAGAGAATGGCACCGAAAACGGATCATCGACCCGTCCCCTTGGGGAGTACACCCCTTATCGATGAACCGTTTAGACGCGTCGCGATGGACTTGATCGGACCGATATAACCCGCGTCGTCGCACGGAAATCGGTATATCTTAACGGTCGTAGATTACGCTACACGCTATCCGGAGGCCGTTGCGCTGTGTAATATTGATTCGGACACCGTTGCGGAAGCGCTGTTTGGGATTTGGTCAAGAGTTGGAGTGCCCGACGAGATCCTGACCGACCAAGGGACACAATTCATGAGTCGCGTGATGGCAGAGGTAAACCGACTGATGTCAATTAAGCACCTCACGACTACACCGTATCACCCTCAATGTAACGGACTGGTCGAACGGTTTAACGGGACCCTAAAGAACACGCTCAAGAAGCTGTGCGAAGGCCGCCCCAAGGATTGGGATCGGTATATTCCTGCCATGCTTTTCGCCTACCGGGAAGTACCTCAAGCGAGTTTAGGGTTCTCTCCCTTTGAACTCCTGTACGGGAGGACCATACGCGGCCCAATCGCCATACTGAGACAACTGTGGACGGACGATCACGCTGTGGAGGAGGTATGCACCACCTACCAATACGTTGTGGACTTGCGCAACAAACTGGAGGAAGTTTGTTCCCTCGCACAGGAGAACCTCAAGCGAGCGAAGGCGCGTCAGGCGAAGAATTACAACAAGCGCGCAAAACCACGCCAGTTTGAAGTAGGGGACAAGGTGTTGTTACTGCTGCCCAAAGAACACAACAAGTTGCAAGTTTCCTGGAGGGGTCCATACGTTGTCACTGAGAAGGTCGGAGGTCAAACATATCGGATACGGCTACCAACGAAGGAGAAATTGTACCATGTCAATCTCCTTAAGAGATACCGGGAAAGAGAGACCGCCAGCGATTTTGTTATCGCCACGATAGTCACCGAGGACACCGAAGGCGATACGGAAGGTGCCAACACTGTTCCGAGCTGTCCGTTAACGAGGGCTGAGACACCCTCGGACGTGGAGTGCGACCCCATGTTGACTGCGGTACAGCGGGAAGAGATTGATATGTTGCTGGCCGGGTATTCCGATGTGCTTACGGAAATACCCGTGAGAACGTCGCTTGTCGAGTTCGGGTTAAAGCTGGTAGATAACCGGCCAGTCCAGCGGAAACCCGACCCCTTGCCCCACGCAAAACGACAAGTCATAAGGGAGGAGATCGAGCAGATGATTGCTCTGGGAGTGATCGAACCCGCCGACTCTCCGTACAGCTCTCCGGTAGTCCTAGTGCAGAAGAAGGACGGCACCCATCGGTTTTGTGTCGACTACCGGAAGCTAAATCAGGTGAAAGAATTTCAAGTCGAAATGCTACCTGACCCGGAACATATTTTCGCTTCTGTCTCGAAAGTGAAATATTTCTCCAAGCTGGATTTGTCCAAGGGCTATTGGCAAATTCCGGTAAGGGAGGAGGATAGGGCAAAGCTAGCTTTTGCTACTCCCGACGGGACCTACCAATGGTTGGTCATGCCGTTCGGAGTACAGAACGCGCCCAGCGTCTTTACTAGGATGATGCGGAAGTTGTTGGAACCGTTGCGTGATAGGGGTGTCCACAACTTCATAGATGATCTCTTGTTAGCCACAGAGATGTTGGGTGAACACCTCACTCTGTTAGCTGGCGTTTTGGAGCAGCTACGTCAGGCAGGATTGACAGCTCGCCCTTCCAAATGCCACCTAGGGTTCCGGACATTGGACTATTTGGGACATACCCTGAGCCAAGGTACGCTGTCCCCAGAGAAGTCGAAGGTGGAGCAGCTGAGAAATGCCGCACGGCCCACCACGAAAACTGAGGTGAGGTCATTTCTGGGATTGGCCGGGTATTACCGGAGGTATGTGGCCAATTTCAGCATGATTGTGGGATCGTTGTCTGACCTAACCAAGAAACGTGCCCCGATTAAGGTTATTTGGACAGATGCGTGTGAGCATGCTTTCCAAACGCTGAAGGATAGACTTACATCCAACACAGTTGTCTGTCTACCGGATCTGGCAAAAGACTTCGTTCTTCGCACCGACGCATGTGACACGGGACTGGGAGCAGTACTACTACAGGAATACGATGAGACGCTTTTTCCTGTCGCGTACGGCAGTCGGAAGTTGTCAGCTGCCGAGAAGACCTACTCCGTATCGGAGAGAGAATGCCTCGGAATCGTGTTCGGTATATCACGGTTCGAGCGGTTCTTATACGGGCGGAAGTTCATATTGGAGACCGACCACCAACCACTTGCGTATCTCGCGCAGGCGAAATTGTCAAATGGACAATTGATGTGATGGTCGCTGTTCTTACAGCAATACCAGATGCAGATCAGGTACGTGAAAGGAACTGAGAACGTAGGCGCCAATTTCATGAGCAGGAGCGCTGGAATGGTATAGATCGCTGTATATATGTATATATATATATATATATATATATATATATATATATATATATATATATATATATATATATATATATATATATATATATATATATATATATATATATATTCATGTTCGCACTCAGTGTGTAGTGTCGCGATAATTTTGTTCTTTATTTCGTGTATTAATGCCATTACATTTGAAGTAATTTTGAGGGAATAAAATCCCGATTTTATTCTCAAGCGTGGGGGGGTGTCATGTTTACCCCGACCCAGAGTAGCCCAGTTTGAAACATGTATAATCAAGGTAATTCTGACGGGTCATTGTTTGATGTCGAACATTGCCGAAGGCTAGCACTAATCCGTTACGTAAGACTGTTGTGGCTAGAATCGAAAAACCGGACATCGGAGTTGCGAGGCGCCTGATAGCCAGTTATCACCTAGGTGTCGAAATGTTTCCAAGATCAAAAGAAATTGCATGAAGAAGTGGGAGTGTCCTAACTTCTTTACCCTGCAAACAGACAGACAGGTTGAACTGGCCGCTAAGACGATTGGACAGGGGCACAGCGCCACCCAATCAGAATCGAGATGGGGGAGACCTTGATTTGGGTAGAATGATATCCCTGAGTTTTCCGGCAAAAGTTAGTTCGCTGAGAGAAATTACCCAGAGAAGAGGTTAGCGTAACTCCGAATAGCCATTCGTTATTGGCGGGAAAATCTTAGAGCGGGAAATTCTAAGTACAGAAAGCTTGAAAAGGAAGCTTTGAGGGACAGATCAGTTAAAGTTTGGTCCCGTAGTCTCGGATAGAGAGACGGAGGAAAGGAGAAGAAAGGAGAGAAGAAAGGTGAAGTGAAGTCTGGAGCAAAGTTGGAGGAGGAGATAGTAGAGAGGGAAACAGACAAAGGAGGAGTTAGAGGAACGGAAAGAAGGAAGGAATCAGCAGGAAGAAATAGATGAGTAGATGCAAGGACAGGGGGAAAATCGAACTCACACTGTAAATCACGGGATGAATTAGGCTGTCACTTGGTCGAGGGAAAGACGAGTGATTGGAAGTTATCATTTTAAATTATCACATTTATTAAATTGTTATTGATTGAATTTCATCTTCGCGTTCTCTATAATTTAACTGTCGGCATTGCTGACTGGGGGCTCAGAGCTGTAAATCTACATCATCACTAATTTAACTTTCTAACCTAACGAGCCAGGGTGAACTTTCAATTTAATTTAATTAAATTATATTGGGAGAACCCCACCCCAATACGACAGAACGTCACAAAATGGAATTCTGTTAAGCTTTTTTAAGCATGGAACTTAATAATAATAATAATAATAATAACAACAACTTTAATTAAAGAGGGCAACAAAGTTAGTGGCCCTCGACTATGTGCATACTGACATTCAAATTAAACACACACACACACATGTACGCACACACACATGCATGCATGCACGCACGCACACACACACACACACACAGCACTGTTAATAAGCTATATTTATATATGAACATAATAAACTTCAATAAACATGCTCAAACTAGGTACATAGCGTTTATAACATACAAAAGTAGTGAGACAACAAAATGGAAGGTTAGTTAATTTATACTTTAAGTTGAAATTATTTCTCAACTTGAACAGGTTCCACTTTTCATCTATTGAATTTAGATTATAATTAAATGCATTTTTATTTGTATTTTCTCTAATTTCCTCTGAGATTCTTTCCCAAATTAATGATCCTGAATATTGAAAACATTTCTTAAAGAGTTCTTTTTTTGGTTTTGGGATGGAAAGGTCGTTAGCTGAAATTGATCTTAAATTGAAGTGCTGCCTTGTTTTCTAGCATGAAGTAATTCATCACAATATAATGGGACCATTACAGTCATTTTACGCATACCTTGCCATCAAGTAGACAATGAATAAACTTCACAAATACTCATTTAATGTTTGGGAAGTTATGTTGCAGAGACCAAAATCAATAGGGAACTACAACTCCTGGAAATGATGTAGTGGAACGCTGGACACTCACTCAAGGTCTTATAAATCTAAAGTCACATTTCACATTTGTTTAAAGAACCATTAACTTTTGGTGAAATTATCTTGCTAAAATCAAACTGAGTTGGTTGAGCATTACTCTTTTAAAGAAGAAAAAACTTAAAAAAGATACATGTAAGTTTATGAAACACTGCTTATACCAAAATTCCATAAGAAGATATTCAATGGTTTTTGAGCTATGCCAGCTGCAAGCAACATTCCATGTAATGAAGTGAAGTTGATTTTCATGGGCCACAACTCAGTCCACAATGCAGATGATGAGGCAAAACCAACAAGCTGCAAAGTTAGGTCTCGAGACATTGTAAAGTCAAACATGATCAAAATATGAACTATGCTAAAAATGAGGATGTTCTTTAGTGGATATTTAATGTTAATTGAAAAATGGCAAAATTCTATTCAGATAGATGAAATCTTTCAGAAGTGCATCTAAATATAATAAGCAATTCTTTTACCAAAATTGTCAAGATATGACTTAATAATCAAGGGCTGTAACTCTGTTTAAAATGAAATTGACAAACAATGCATGTACCCATAAAATGCACATTTATGGCCAAGAGTTGCTGAATTGCAACAGGATGTAATCAATGGTCTGCAGCTGTGGAGATGTTTTTGTTGATTTTAGTGTGCTTTTAACACATTATTGGCTTGACCATGCCAAGGAAGTGCCATAGTAGAGACATAATAATGATGTAAAAAGGGAAACAATCATTCAAAACTTGACCTGAAAAGATGAAATTTTTTAAAGGCACATCACCATGTAATAGGCAATTCACCTACCAAATCGCATCCAACCAATTATGTGCAATGGTTTCTGATGCTGTTGTTGTTGTAGGGTTTAATGCCATTTTTCAGCACAAAATAGGCTATACATGGCAGCCAGTATAAATGGTGGAGAAAGAACCTGAGAAAAGACTAGAAAGAACCATTGACCCATGAGAAGCTACTGGCAAACTTTCTCACATACCCACACTGGCCAAACCTGAGACTCAAATCCACATGGACAGATGTGAGATGGCAGTGATCTGTAATGGTGAGCACTTTAGACCACTCTGCAACTCAGGGCCCCCAATAGTTTCTGAGCTATTCTGGATACAAGAAATGTGAATCAGTGGACTGACAGATATATGGCTGGAAAGGGCCAGGATTTACCTTAAGGAAGATTTCCCCCCACCCCCTGTTCCTATCTCCCAAAATAAGACAGATTAGAAAAACTGGGGGAGAGGAGAATTTGACACAATTCATGGTTTCTATTTTAATATAAATCAGATTCCCCACCTATCTGCAAAAAGGTGCTCCAGTTAGCTGAGTAGTCTAAAATGATTGCCTTGGATAATATGACTTGTACAGTTGGGGCCTGGGTGGCCAGGTGGTCTAAAATGCTTGCCTTTGACAATATGACTTGTACAGTTGGTGCCTGGGTGGCCTGGTGGTCTAAAGTGCTTGCCTTTGACAATATGACTTGTACAGATGGGGCCTAGGTGGCCAGGTGGTCTAAAATGCTTGCCTTTGACAATATGACTTATACAGATGGGGCATGGTGGTCTAAAGTGCTTGCCTTTGACAATATGACTTGTACAGATGAGGCCTAGGTGGGCAGGTGGTCTAAAATGCTTGCCTTTGACAATATGACTTGAACAGTTGATGCCTGGGTGGCCTGGTGGTCTAAAGTGCTTGCCTTTGACAATATGACTTGTACAGATGGGGCCTGGATGGCCAGGTGATCTAAAATGCTTGCCTTTGAGAATATGACTTATACAGATGGGGCCTGGTGGTCTAAAGTGCTTGCCTTTGACAATATGACTTGTACAGATGGGCCTAGGTGGCCAGGTGGTCTAAAATGCTTGCCTTTGACAATATGACTTGAACAGTTGATGCCTGGGTGGACTGGTGGTCTAAAGTGCTTGCCTTTGACAATATGACTTGTACAGATGGGGCCTGGGTGGCCAGTTGGTCTAAAAAATGCTTGCCTTTGACAATATGACTTGTACAGTTGTGGCCTGGGTGGCCAGTTGGTCTAAAATGCTTGCTTTTGACAATATAACTTGTACAGATGGGGCCTGGGTGTCCTGGCGGTCTAAAATGCTTGCCTTTACCAATCACTGCCATCTCACTTTTATTCACCTGGGTGTGAGTCAGCCAATCTGGATATGTGAGAAAGATTTCCAGTAGCATCCTATGGGTCAGTGGTTCTAATTGTCCCCCCCCCCCCGCCCAAGTTCTTCCTCCACCAGTTACACATTATAGCCTATCTTGCACTGAGCAATGGCATTAAACCCACAACAATCCTAGCTTTATAAGCAATAATCCATAGACTAATTCCAAGATAATTTGTTTCTTACCTGCCTGAATTGTGTTCAGTGCACCCATTTCAAAGTCTGCCATCTGAAAGGATGTATGCATAGTGATAGTATTCTTACACCATCTTGTAAACCCCACCTCACCCTACCCCATCCATTTTAAAAATAGAAGGTATCAAGGATATACAAATTGCACAAAACTTAGTCATTTAATTCACTGATTTTTAAGTTCTAACCTGATGTCACAAGGGGGTCCCAAACACTGTGAACTTGTTGGCATTTAAAATCAAATGGGACTTTCTTTAGCAACACAGTCACCACTTTTGCTTGGGCCAGTCTATGTTTTCAAGCAATAGATGTGATGTATTTCTCTGTCTCCAAAAATTTCAATGCATCCAAACAATTTGGAGTTACATCTCTTTGAACACATGTATACAAGATTTTCTCCTATTTGTTTGTTCCATTTGTTTGAGAAATATTATAACTATACATTGCAAATATTTATGCATACAACAGATTTTACTGAAATAGGCTATTTTAGAAACTAGATATGGACATTATTTGCATCAGGAGCATTCTTTGCATTGAAACACCAAATATTTGATGGTGTTAGAAGAATCCTTTGCATTGAAACACCAAATATTTGATGGTGTTAGAAGAATCCTTTGCATTGAAACACCAAATATTTGATGGTGTTAGAAGAATCCTTTGCATTGAAACACCAAATATTAGATGGTGTTTGTTAATTCTTTGCATTGAAACACCAAATATTTGATGGTGTTAGAAGAATCCTTTGCATTGAAACACCAAATATTTGATGGTGTTAGAAGCATGCTTTGCATTGAAACACTAAATATTTTATGGTGTTAGAAGCATTCTTTGCATTGAAACACCAAATATTTTATGGTGTTCAAAGCATCCTTTGCATTGAAACGCCAAAAAATTTGATGGTGTTAGAATCCTCTCAGTGACAATCAGGTTAGAAAATATAAATCAATGAATGAAATAATTAAGTTTTGTGCATTATTTTGTATTCTTAAT
>CM068831.1:83619894-83812394 GCA_028554795.2 Sinohyriopsis cumingii
ATGGCCATTAGAGCTAATAATCATTAACAAACAACAAGCAGACTTAAAAAATCAAACAACATGTCAAAATCTAATTGATTCTGGCAAAGACCAATAGTGAAGTTTTATTTTATTAGATCCCCAAACAAGTCTTTGGGGATGTTTCTAAATATATGTATTATTTATTGCTGTATTTTCTTTCTTTCTTATTTGGGCCAAGGCTGTCCATATTTCTTTTACAATGTTTGATACACCTCAAAAAACATTATGTGAATGATGTTATGTGAAATACAGGATTTAAAACAAATTTCAGATGAGAAAATTTTACAGCTGTTTTTGTTTTGTGCTTTATGACTATGGAAGGTTTAACAATTGAGAGAACATAATAATCAAACAAATGCATGAGAAAATGTTCATCAACATGAATTCTGGAAGCAAGTTAAATTAAATACTATGACAACTTCCAATAAACTACTAATTTGCATTGATGGGAACCATGGTCAGAATAATACATGTATATGCAACATGTGGAAAAATCATTTTGAAATTTTGAAAACTTACTCAGTAGTGTTAAAAATGAATCAAATAAGAAGCATGCGCTCTCAGCATTGAATACCCTTCTGCTCATACTGAGGTAATCACATAATCTGAGATCCAAAGTGCAATAACAAGGCAAAAAGGTGGTAAATGTTCAGGATCAGATTTTTTATTTGTGCAACATTTTACATTTTCAGATGCTAGCCCTCATGTGCTATTGATGATTTCATTTAATTGTATTTTTGTGTATCACTTTGTACCAGATGATTTCACAAAAGTTACAATTATACCGCTACTAAAGAGCAAAATTGGTAATCTAGTGGACAAAAATAACTACAGACCTATAGCTCTTACAACCATTATTTCAAAAATATTTGAATGCATCCTACTGCAAGTATGTGAAGTCACATTCTCCGATAATCAGTTTGGTTTTAAAAAGCAGCATTCAACAGATTTATGCATATATGCCTTTAAGGAAACTTTTAGCTATTATGTGGATCATGGCAGCCTAGTATTTGCATGCTTTTTAGATGCTAGCAAGGCATTTGATAGGGCCAATCACTGGACACTCTTTAAAAAGTTGATTGATATTAAAATACTTGTCTACATAGTTCATATTTTAGTTAACTGTTATGACAAACAGTTGTATTATGTGCGATGGGGAAGTGTAATATCCAGCGCTTTCCATGTAACCAATGGGGTGAGGCAGGTGTATTATTTACCCTTTTTTATTTATTATATATAGAAATGAGTTGAATCTTAAGCTAGGTCAGTGTTATGTAGGGTTACGTCTGCCACCAAATGCATTGTTTCGTAACAATTTTAGTTTTGCTGATGATATGATATTGATAAATCCTTCTATCATAGGTTTAAGGAAATTATTAAAGATATATGAACAATACGCATTTAAGAATGATATCATCTATAATACAAACAATTCAGCATGCATAGTCTTTCAGACAACTTCTTTCAAAATACCATCTCCTCCCCCTATAAATCTTAATGGCAATGCTCTTACGTATGTCAAAAGTTATACGCATTTGGGTCATATTTTGAAATCCAATCGGTCAGATAATGAAGATATGATGAGATATTACTGATATTTGTGTACTCGAACAAACATGCTTCCATGTAAATTTAAGAATTGTTCATTGAATATCAAAATTAGATTATTCAGATCTTATTGCTGCACTATGTATTATGCTCCTCTGTGGACAAACTAATTAGTGAATGTATGAAAAGAAAATTAGTTATTGGTTGTAATAATAGTCTTCATTTTCTATTAGGTCTTCCTAGATGTAACAGTGCCTCCAACATGTTTGTAAATTATAATGTATTCAGTTTTGATGAAGTAATGAGAAAGTATGTATTCTCAATGATGAAAAGAATATCTGGTAGTAAGAACTGTATATTGGAACAAAGATATTCATTTAAATTCTCTTAAAATTCTTTTAATTTATATTTATTTTTTAATTTAGATGTATGGACTATGTAGTCTGAAATAAAGAATTCTTATCTTCTTATCTTATCTTTTAATAATGCATACCTTATGACTGATTTCAAGTTAGCAAATAGTCAAGTTCATTTGTCTGATATATCCAACAAAAAATGCAGTTTTAGGATTTTGTTTGTGTGTGTGTGTGTGTGTGTGTGTTGTGTGCGTGAATTGGTTTAATTGGTATGGCATCCTGTGACATACTGTAGCTGACTATTTCACAAAGGCACATCTAGATAACAAGTGTTAGATATATATTGTAAGTTTTCAATGTCAATACTAACTATAGCTGAAGGATAGCGAATGTTTGTAAAAAAAATCATGATTGTCTGAACAGCCTTGACTTTTTTCATCATACTTCATCCTTATGTACTCCCCTCATTTATCATATAAATGAACATGAAAGAAAGAACATGGACAGCTACATCCCTCAACCCACCAAAATTATACCGAAGCTGATGATTTCTGGATTGTAAAACGTTTATATTATTAGTGTGATATTCAATAATTCAATGTCATAAAATAAGTGTTACATCTCAGGAAACATTTTGTCATCAAAAATATCATATATATTTAGAGTTGTCCATGTTAACTAATTTTAAAACACCAGATTTAGGACAATATATTTTCAAATTAATGGAGATTATTCCTGATGGATATTGCATAACATTTATAATTGTTTGGTTCAGAAAATTATGTAAAAAGTAAGATACAAAAAAAGGAACTTTTACCTACATTATTCTCAACATCATTGAAAATATTCTTAATAGAAACATCAAAGAACCAAACACTGTTAGAAGACTAATCATTAATTGATTGGATATTATTGGGATCTGTTATTTTCTTTTTTAATCAAGATTATGAAACACATTAGGGGCCTTCCAAATGAATAATCATGAACATTAAAGATTTAAGTTGAAAGAATTTTCTTACATCCTTATTTAGCATTTTTTTTCTGTCTATATTCTTGAATCAGGCAAATTAAACTTTTATGTCTTTTGTTACAGTCACAAAAGGCTTGAATAAAATCTATGAAAGAAAAGAAAAACAGAATACAAAATATAATGAATTTATTAATGATTATCATTGTCAGTTGGACAATTTCCTTTTTTTTAAAAAATGTTGATGTAATTGATTCAAAGATATTTTAATGACATCATCAGAAATAATTCTTTTGTATTTTTTGGCTTGCCTGTAAGGTAAGACAAACTTGAGAATGGCACTGACAATTGAAAATACTATGTACAACAGAACAAAATAGGAATATTAATTTTCCAGACATAAAACATTTTTTTCTGGAAATATTATAATTTTCACTTGCAGGCCAAATATTGTTATTCTTTCCATTACTTTCATTATCTAGGCTGTAATAGTATCATCGATACTTTGATTTTGTATATTCATTAGGTGTCTTCAATGGAAAGGATCAATATCCCAGGTTACAAAAAGACTGTTGTACAGTAGTATATCATCCTGTTATCAGAACATTCCATTCAAGCTGGTCATGTGGAACTGTCTCATTTAACATCAAGGGTATCTGAAAGTAATCTCAGAATATTTCATTTATCAGGAAGGAAAACATTTAGTCATGCTGCACTTATCATTTAACATCAGGGAAATTCCCTTTTGAATCAGAATACTCCATTTACCACCAGGAAAAACAGGTGACCATACTGTGCTGTCTCATTTAACATCAGGGGTGTTTAATAATGCATACCAGAACAGTCTATGTACCATGAAAAAACCCCACAAGAGTTCATGCTATACTCTCATTTAACAACAGGGATATCTGACAGTTTATGTTCCCCATATTTCATACTTTTCTATCTTTCCATTTTACCCTACCTTCCATCTTCTCGTTCAACAACAAAAAAAACAATCAAAAATACCATTTGCCATTTCACTTACATGTTGAGCATGTATGTAACAGTTGTGCATTTTTTCAACAACATCACACTAATAGCAAAATCTCTGATAAGAATATAGTGTTTTTCGTATATTTTTATAAAATTTCCAGACAGCTAGTACGTTTTGGTAACTGGATGGGGGAAAATATGAAATTGGAACATAAACTTATGTAAAACCCATTATAAAAACCATTTGAATGGAAAGATGACCATCACATCTGTTTTGATTACCATTTTTAAAGACAAAGCTCCTGAACAGCTTTCTTTATCTTACTAGTGACTAATATTTTGCTTTATAAACATGTTCTTGACTGAATTATCACCTAATCAAAACAGTTTTAACTTGCCAGCAAGTATGTGTTGAGATTCAATATAATTTTACTTTCAAAATGCACACCAGTAAGAGTCAGATTAGTCTCCCTTTCCTATGCAGAGGCCATCAGAACTCTCAGGACTGATGCCCTTGATTTTCACTGACTGTCTTCCCTGTTGTTTTTTCACTCCAAGGACAAATGTGAGAAGGTGTCTTCCCTGTTGTTCTTTTATGCCAAGGACAAATGTGAAAAGAGAATTGCCTCTTCTACCAAAACGGATAACTTGGTTGGAAACATTTTGCATTTAAAACTCAACAAGACCATTGTGAGCATTTGCCTATAATTGCAGTCTATTTAAAAGAAAAGCAAGAACTGCAACCAGAATCCTTTATTTGTAACATAAAACTCCATTATATTTTCATCAAGTCTTCATTATTTGCAAGCAAAGATATAATGCAACCAAGTTTAACTTACTTAACCCTTTACCTTGCATAAAACCTTTTGGACACCTCAACTGCAAAATACCAAGAAAATTTTTGTATACAAACCAAACAATTTGTAAAAGTCAATGTTAAATGTAAAATCATCAAAAGACGCATCCAAGGGCAAAAGGCTGCCTCCAATACTTGCCTCTCATGGCATGCAGGAAGATAAACAAGGCATATTCTACATATGCAAGCTCACAGAAATAAAATGATGATGAAGGTGTTGATGAAAATGATGATCATGATGATGATGATGATGAGTTACCATCTTTAGCTAAGTGTCAACGTACCCTAAGTTTTCAGACACCCCAATTGTCCTTCTCTGGAAACTGTTGTTTTACACTCCTTAAAATTTCAGACAGTGTTGATTAATGATTGTGCAATTTTTCATAATTTATGAACACACAAAACAAGACCAGTTATAGTTTGCATGAATAAATAGAAAGGTAAACTGGTTCAATACGGTGCCAAGTATTTCAAAAATGAAAACCATGATCATGTAAACTGTCTATAAAAGACTTCAAGTTGACATTTCATGATTATCAACCATTGTTTTACACATATATCACAGGAAAATTTATAAGAATATTGCAATCTTTTATGTCAAGTCATAATTGATCATTGGATATGATATAAGAGAAATTTTTGTCAGTTGCTAAAGGAAGTTCTGTTTTGAAATCAATTGTTTCCATGCAAAAACAAGCAAAACATTCTCTAAGAAGCTTAATATCAATTAATTAAATGCTGAAAATAATTTTAATGCTGAAAACAAGCCATCTCATGATCTTTAGTTTCAGAACATTGCAAGTCATACTGTTGATACCTTTATCATTAAGTGCCTTATAAAAACTATTTGATCTTTTATCAGAGTTGATTTTGTGGGGTCTAATGCCATTTTCATCACATGATAGGCTAGTGATACATGGTGAGTAAAAAATTACAAATAGGATGCATTAATTCCATTGTCTAATAAATATAATTAATCATTTCAATAAAGGTATCTGTTTTGAGTTCAGTGGATTACTAAATTCACATCCCTTTTACCTTTACCTATACCTGCCATTAGAATTTTCATAATTCCATTCTAATTAGTCAAGTTACCATACCAATAGTGTTTCCCTCTTTATATAAATTATATTTGTCTTGTATATCTATCACTGACAGACGTTTGTTCCTTTACTCTGACATACATGTGACAAAAAAGACAGGTCAGGTCCGGAGGGATCAGGAGATTTCTGAACATTTAGTCAAGGTTTTGACCTCAAAAGAAGGATGATACTCATTGATGTAATATAGCATTCAAATAGATAAAAAATTACAACTACTAAATAATTTTATGCTTTGAGAATATTAACACATGCATATCATTGCAATTAGTCAATTCTTTCGCAGTAACTTGCTGCCGATCATACTCATCCTTTAATTTTAAGAATTTCTTATGAGATCATATTCTGGATTATATTTGTGGCAGTCCTTCTTGGTGTCTGCATTGGAATGTAGCAGTGTCAGTACAACTCTATTTATTCCACCAAAAATTGTAAAAGAAATTCAAGCCTGTGAGTAGATACAGATTGCTGCCTGCCTGCTATAACTGTTCAAGATCAGTACTATCTGGGAATAATGATTTTTTTTCTTCCTTTATTGGCCTGATGATTTTTGTGCCCTGATCCCTTTCAAGATGTCTGACTTATGTGCAGTTCAGACCTGTCAGCTTTAGATCCAATGGCAGAAAATCTAAACTCTGGATACAGGTTCCTGTTCTGGAACCAATAATTTTGAACCTAAATTGTGTTCTTTTGGCTGTATTTTTAATATAAGTAGAAAGTCTAGATCACTTAGTATCATTGTAAAGCTACACCTTTCCCCATTTTTGTAATACCATCCAATATCATGAGTTATTTCAGTGCTACAGAGCTTAGAACAAAAGCTCCAATCTCCTAAGGCAAAAATGTGGCAGTCATATCAAGTTCATGAATCTTTCAGACATTTCTTAGAAATTGAAATTGTCATGGAGTGACAATTTTTTAAATTTCTGTGCAATTTTATACTTAAGTGGACAAAATTAAATTTACAAATACCATGAAGTGGAAAAAAGATGTATAATTTACATAAACAAATGTTACTGCTATAACATTTCGAATGGCATTTTGCATAAACCCACCCCCACCCCTAACACACATATACATGCATTTGTATAACTTTCTATCATTCTTACTAAACCACAGCTCAATGTATCCTCAAGTACTGCATTATAATAGGAAGAATTTTATGTTGTAACACTGGTAAATTTATATGGTATTGTAAGAAGTCCATGCTGTTACTAATAGATTCAATGAAATCTATGAGTATATGGTCTGAACTGGTGTTCAAAACCACTTTTAATTCTAAATTATGTTTTGTCTTGGGATGTAACTTTATTAGACATGTGCTAAAATTGTTATGTAATTTGTTTCTTTAATAGAATGTAGAGTTTAAGTTGCTGTCAATTAAAACAGTGACTCTTTCAGCACTTTCTACAAGAGCAAGGGCACATACATGGACTGCTATGAATATTCATAATATCCATATATCATATAATGTCATTCAGTTTAAATTTTCTTCTTTATTCAAATCTTTCTGAGAAGGGAAGAGCCATTCCATTAAAATCTCTCATTTATTTCAGAGGAAAGACTTTGTCCAATGCATAATTTTAAATTATTTTGATAACAGATGGAGTTTTAGTGAACAGACTTTTCTTTCTGTACTTTTAATGTGGTTAAAAGTATCACATTATGATGTGTTTACAAGAATCATATTATGATGTGGTTACAAGTAGCACATTATGATGTGGTTACAATTAGCACATTATGATGTGGTTAAAAGTATCACATTATGATGTGGTTACAAGTATCACATTATGATGTGTTTACAAGTATCATATTATGATGTGGTTACAAGTATTACATTATAATGTGGTTACAAGTAGCACATTACGATGTGGTTACATGTAGCACATTATGATGTGGTTACAATTAGCACATTATGATGTGGTTACAAGTATAACATTATGATGTGGTTACAAGTATCACATTATGATATGGTTACAAGTAGCACATTAGGAAGTGGTTACAAATATCACATTAGGATGTGGTTACAAGCAGTACATTAGGATGTGGTTGCAAGTAGCAGATTATGATGTGGTTACAAGAAGCACTATAGGATGTGGTTACAAATATCACTTTAGGATGTGGTTACAAGTATCACATTATGATGTGGTTACAAGTATCATATGATGATGTGGTTACAAGTAGCACATTAGGATGTGGTAATGAGTAGCACATTAGGATGTGGTTACAAGTAGCACATTGTGATGTGGTTACAAATATCACATTAGGATGTGGTTACAAGTAGCACATTAAGATGTGGTAATGAGTAGCACATTAGGATGTGGTTACAAGTAGCACATTAGGATGTGGTTACAAATATCACATTATGATGTGATTACAAGTAGCACATTGTGATGTGGTTACAAGTATGACATTATGGTATGGTGATAAGTAGTACATTAGGAAGTGGTTACAAATATCACATTAGGATGTGGTTACAAGTAGCACATTAGGATGTGGTTACAAGTAGTACATTAGGATGTGGTTACAAGTAGTACAACAGGATGTGGTTACAATTAGCACATTAGGATGTGGTTACAAGTAGCACATTAGGATGTGGTTACAAGTGCTGTAATAAATGTCAGGCACTGATAGCTGAAACCCCACTGACATCATTCAGCATCGACATATACAGTCTACAAAAAAGGATATTTGCTTTGGGAAGTTAATAACACAGCCGATTTGGACTCAAGAACTTTCAATTTTTTTTTTACATGTTATAGATTTAAATATAAAGTGGTTTGAAATACGAATTGACCAAATTTGAGTTTATTGGATTTTTGCTGTCTTTCTACATTGACAGTATTTCCAACCTTGTTATTATTTTCATTAGCAAAGCACAGACTTTGAAATATAACATGGAGTCAGAACAACTATTCTTATATGACCCGTGTTGCATGATTTTATTCCTCTCCTAAAAAGCAACTCTCAAGCAAGCCCCTGGATGAAAATGACAATTTATAAATGTTTAACTTCTGGCTTGCTCCAATAATGAACCAATCCATCACATGTATATATAAAAAATGCATGGATGGGGCCCCATTTTGTTACATTGCTAAATCTAACAATTCACTACTGATGTTCATAGAAAGGTATAATTTTAATGTAAATAAGGACAGCAAATTCAGGTCGCCATGACTCAGCTGAATTTTGACTTCACTAACATGAAAACATGCTGTTTCCAAGTATTTTCTTCCTTGGAAACAACAGCATTTATATCAATGATGTAAAAAAAATCAATTTATACACAGACTTTGAACTTTAGATTCTGTTGTATCTATGTTGCAAACATAATCATTATTGGCTAACTCCTAAAATAAAATTAATGTCAATCTGGCCTCAGTCCCACCCCAACCTTAAATTTTGAGAGTTTTGATGGGAATTGAGATTTTGGATACTAAAAAGATATAGAAAGGCAAAAGTGGTAATTATCCAAATGAAAAACAAGATTGTGCATGGATTAGTGAGAATCACATGACATTCTAAATCTGAAAAGAAACCAGAAAGCATTTTGTTGATCAGTGGGCTGATTTGACACAAGAAGTTACTGAGCAATGTTGCACAATCGAGCATGGAAAATTGTTATACTTTCCCATAACATAAAAACAGTACATGCCAATTTTTCAAATTATTACTTCTTTCATATTTTTCACATAATTCAAGAAGGGAATAATTTTGTTCTTTTTACTTGTTATCTGAAATCTGAATGTCTACCCAAGCTTCTCTCCATTGGAATTTTCAGGTCAGGAAAATATACACATTGTTGGGACTGGGAAGGAGAATAAACTTTGACCCCTAACAAGCCTATGACATTACCAATACATATTGCTATTTCCCTCCCCATTAATATGGCAACTAACCAGCACTATTTTCCATTTTATATAACCTGGAAATAATTAATATAAACAGAAACATTTCACTTCTCACACCTGGACCCAGAGAGAGAAAACAAACAAGGTGATAGGGCATGTTATTAACACAATTTATGGTGCTATTTTAATTGCAGTTTCAGCTGGAAATATTCTGAAACTTTGAAACACATAAATATATGTGTCTTGTAAATGATCTAATTTGGTTATTTTTCCACATGAAACAGGTCCAAGGTACATGTATGAAAAATCCTTATATATCAATCAACATACAGGGTAATTGAAGCTTTAAATAGGTGTACACTCCACTGTTACATAATCTGTTTGAATTCTTGGCATCATTTTCAATTAGGGTCTGATTGTACTCCATTTGACAAATCAATTACTCCACTTGATGTATATATGAACATAAAAATAATGAAGAGGAATTGATTTCACTAAGCCCTGGTTACACATTAAATTAACTATTTCCCCAGTACACATGGGTTTTATGGAGAACTGATTTAAGGCTAAAGCATGTTTAAATTGTTAGGTGTAACCAAGTGAAACCCACTGTAACTTACAACCCATCCCCTCCAAAACTAGACAGATTTTATAACCACTATTTGCCTAACCTACTGGAAACAATAAAAAAAATTCTTCCAACAAATACTAATTGTCATGAATCCTGTTCCACATAAATTTTAAAACATATAACATTTACATCCTATTATTTTCTTTAAAAACATTGTGCATCCTATAAATCTTGCATTCTGAGCATCATTAAATTATTTCAATTCAAGTAAAATCAGCACATTTATAACATGGAGTTTTTATTAAGGAGTAACCAACAAAATTATTATGTCAATACATGCCCTTCACAACAAACACATATCTACCAATACCACCAAAGAAGAAAGATTGCCTGGGACATGTGACAAAAATTCCAGAAAGCAGTGTGACAGGAACTGGCCATCAGGTTAGCACTGAGATTGTAAAAGATATTTCTATTAGTACAGAGGACCCAAGTTTGAGCACTATTCTGGAACTGAACTTTTCTCCCCCATGTATGTTTAAGGACTGGCTGTTTATTTTTTTGAATTCAACAAAGTAAGAGCGTCAAAAATGCTGTGCAAACTGTATGATCTGTGAAATGTATCATACAAAACTTTGCACAGTGTTTTTTTGGTTCATGCTTCATTGAATTCAAAAAATAAACAATCCTTAAAATTACATTCAACAGCATAAATAGTTAAATAAACTCAAAATTAAATAACATTCTTTTGTTTAATCACATTTTGAATTTTATACAATAAGGTACAATAATAAAGAACATTGAATCTCATCTGATCAGCTGGCAGGTGTTAGAAACTAATATGTTTTATGTTGTCTAATTTGTTTCATAACAAAAAGCCATCCCTTAAATGAAAGTGTATATAAAAACTCTCTAAACAGACTATACTGGCTTTCATACATTATCTATACCCCATCTGTCAAATGGCTGCTTATTGGTTAGATTTTCCTGCTAATATTATGCAAAGGTCATGGCTTTGATTCCCCTCATGGCAACATCATTTTGTTTTCTCTTTTCTTCTCCTTTTATTTATTTTATTCTACAGAACAAATTTCAAATTTTCATATTGTAAATGTACACTTATTTCATATACATTACTACATACACTTACTGAAGAATTTTGCTTGGTCTTCACATCAAGATGTGTAAGCAGACGATGTTGACTTCATCATTTAAACTGTATTTTACTTGTAGCATTAACAAAGATATTTTATTTATTTGAACAAAAAAGGCCAAGTTCCTATTTAAAATCTTATCAAAGAAGTTTGAGTTTGAGTGATCCTATATTCTAAATATAATCCTCATTTATTGAGTATTATGTACAGAAAAGTAGTGCAGGTAGGCAAGG
This sequence comes from Sinohyriopsis cumingii, assembly GCA_028554795.2. Lineage (NCBI taxonomy): Eukaryota > Metazoa > Mollusca > Bivalvia > Unionida > Unionidae > Sinohyriopsis > Sinohyriopsis cumingii. Next base: position 83,631,527 of record CM068831.1, read on the forward strand.
CTTAAATTTTTTTTACATTCATATAGGTATGAACCTAAGAAATTTATTGGGCCTAGCCAATCAGATTGCAATAAATTGTAATGATGAGAAAAAAAATTATGTATTAAATTGTGACTGCAAATATGAAAATTGTTTTTGCCATATATACTTGCATATAAGACATGTCCAACTGCTTATTGCACCAATGCAAACCTGCCATTATATAATGGATCTGTGCAGATTGTTAGAAGTAATATGTAGAACAAAAAACACAGTCCCTGATCTACAGTCACATTATGCAGATCAGGATCCTTGTTGTTTGCAGTTTGAAATGATTTATAAGTGAGTAATGATGGTAATAATTGTGCATCTTTACAATATTTTAACAAGAGTACTGTGAACAGTAACATCAATCCTATGTTTAATTCTCAATTCAGATAATTGACATTTTTTTTATAGAAACAAGTTTTCTCCCTTCAGTCAGTGACCTTGACCTTCTGACCCTAGAATGTATAGGCTTTCTCTTACCACAAGCACAAGATGTCAACAAACTTTGGTCCATGTCTGTGATAAAGAACTAATGTTATTTTGGGAAAACCATTTTTAGTCATTTAATCAAGATTTCTGCATCAATACTTGTGTGTAATATCTTATTTCTAACTTGCAAATTGATAATATACAACTGTCCAACTGATGACTGATGGAGAGACACAACATAACAGAAAATTGAGGACTGCTGATGACTTCTAAAATCTTCAAAGCAAAACACTGTTAACAGGTTAGCTCGACCATTTGTAAGTGAGGGAACCTGCAGGATGTTCCAACAAGACTTTCATATCAGTGCATAAAAAATGCTAAAATTGTTCATTTAATGATTTGAAATCACACTATGCATAGTGATTTTATAATCTTGGGCAAAAGTTTGCAGTGCATACAATATCAAAAGACTTGTTGAATCAGAAACTGGAAATTGAGATACATTGACATGACCTAATAGCACTCCCAATGAAATATATTTTGCAAAAATATGATCCAAGGTGCAACATTGCATAAATATATCCTCCAGAGGGGTAGCAAGGTAAGACAATCAAATCCTCCAGAGGGATAGCAAGGTAAGCCAATCAAATCCTCCAGAGTGGTAGCAAGGTAAGCCAATCAGAATCATCCAAAGTGGTAGCATGGTAAACCAATCCGAATCCTCCAAAAGTGGTAGCAAGGTAAGCCAATCAGAAGATCGGTAACAAGGTCAGCCAATCAGATGCAACATCACCACACATTAAAATATGCACAAATCTCACTGGTCATCAGACTTATCAAGGACTTAGTGATTGAAGCAGAATTGCTAGTTTGATCAAAATCAAATCTAAAGTATGGTCTCCAGACTGGCAACAATTTCAGCCAATCAGATGCAACATAACCTCATTAATATGCATCAATGTTGCTCATTAGTGAACTTGTCAAATATCCTCATGAAATATGGATTCCCGAATGGCAACAAGCCATTATTGATATACAAATGACACACAATGCACATTTTTGGACAAGGGATGCTTGGCCATACCTTAAGCTCAGTTGGTCTTATGGCCAGGTGAAGCAAGGTAATAACAATTAAAGAATTATCAGTTGTTAGTCTTAAACAAAATTGTAATCATCACTTTTCCAATTAGTTTTAGGAGAAATGCAGCTTTAAACTTTGTGGGATTCAGAGAAGAAAATACATACATACATACATAGATACATAAAAAAAAAAAATATATATATATATATATATGTATGCATGTATTACAGCACTCTCTCATTACAAGCCATTCATTTATAATAAGGTTTCTCTTAATGGGTGAGACTGGTCATCATGGGTACCATTTGATTAAGTGACAGTAATTTATTATAGGTTCCAGTTATAAGGTGAGACTGGTCATCATGGATCCCATTTCATTAAGTGACAGTAATTTATTATAGGTTCCAGTTATAAGGCATGAATGGTAATCACGGGTTCCATTTCATTTAATCATCATAGGTTTCAGTTATAAAGTGAGAATGGTCATTGTGGATGACAATTCATCAAGTGGCATGGAAATTATTGCTATCATGTACTGCATGAAAAGGCAGTCTCACCGTAAAATGGTACACTTTATGGTACCCAATGGACAGAGTGATAATTAAAGAGTACTGTATCATGTACATCTTACCTTTCTAACAGGCCATTGTTGTTGTGTCACCCAGTACAGTGATGGCATTTATCTTCAGGACAATGGGGTCATCTGGAAATTGATCATTATAAAAACTTTGTAACACATCTGACAGTGTGACATTTTGGGGACTTTGATTGCTACATGGAACTTCAATTGAAGATACATGTACTGTAATGTCTTTTACTGTTCATACACTTTTCTCTTTTTTTCAGAAATACAAAAATAAAAAAAGAAGTTATGAAATAATACAGTAATACCTGTCTTGAAAGAACACTGCTATGAGATCACCTGTCTTGAATGACCATGATTTTCTTGGCAGAAGTGGTGGTCTTTTATAAAAAATTTATTTTAATAATTTTCTTACATACCTTATCTTTGCAGAATTTTAATAAGTTAATTCTATGTACCAAGTTTGTAGGACAACATATAATTGTAATTTATGTATGGCATATGAAAAATGAGTGCATGAAAATTTAGAAATACATGTCAGTATTCAATTCCACACATCTACAAACTTTCTATTTTACTGCAATTAAGGATCAATTAAAAACTGCTCAGTCAACTCATCCTAAAACAGGTAAACAATGAATTTCAAATTTGCTACATCTGCAGCACTGGAAGTAAACTCCAGCATTTTTATAGTGCAAGTCATCCACAAAGTTTCACAACCATATATGATTAAAAAAACTCAAATTACTGTCAAGTAACCCTCTTTTTGTTTTCTCAGCCAGACTTTCAAAACTCCAAAATTGGTACGGCTCTTCCTTGCACAAGTACAAACCATGAACAAAGTTTTTGCCCACTGCTGTATGCTCAAGTGATATCCTGCCAAAGGCAACATACCCAGCAACAGAGATTGAGGATGGAGTTACATTATCACACTTTACATTTTTGATATTATATTTGATCATCTTTGATTTTATTATTACATACCTTGCCAAGAATGAAGAAGGTTTCCTGTAGCTATATGCATATATTTGTATTATGTACAGAAGTGCATACTTGAAAGGGAGGTGTAATGAATTTCAGACATTTTTGTGCTCGGGTGGCTTTTGCGATTCTGCACATCTTGTGTATCTGTTTAGCATAAAAGTACATTGATTTCAATCCACTTTATTCCTAAAGAGACCTAGATACAAATTTTTTAACAGCATACATTTGGCTATTGAGAAATTTATATAGTCATTAAGATTATTTTACTAGTGAAGCATGCTAAAAATAATTGTATGTACATGTATAATATTTTCATAAAAAAATGTATATTGCATTTAAAAAAATGCAATATACATGTACATGTATATGTATGTATAGTCCAATTTATGTAGACAACCATGCAGCTTTTCTTCTAGAGAGAGACAAATTATTTCACTGCACTTGAATGACAGTGGTCACATATTTCATATTTATTTATTTTCAGTTCATAAGCTTAGCTAATTGGTGAGTTTATGTTCACTATATAATATATTCATGGATTCACCAAGACATGAGTGTGCACAAATTACAATGAAGGGTGTGCACAAATTACAATGAAGAGTGAGCACAAACTACAAAGTAGAGTGTGTATAAATTACAATGAAGAATGAGCACAAATTACAATGTAGAGTGTGTATAAATTACAATGTAGAGTGTGTATAAATTACAATGTAGAGTGTATTTAAATTACAATGTAGAGTGTGCAAAAGAATTACAATGTTGGGTTTGCACAAATTACAATGTAGAGTGTGCACAAATTACAATGTAGAGTGTGTATAAATTACAATGCAGAGTATGTATAAATTACAATGTAGAGTGTGTTTAAATTAAAATGTAGAATGAGCACAAAATACAGTGTAGAGTGTGTATAAATTACAATGTAGAGTGTGTTTAAATTACAATGTAGAGTGTGCCAAAAAATTACAATGTAGAATGTGTTTAAATTAAAATGTAGAATGTGCACAAATTACAATATAGAGTGTGTATAAATTGCAAAGTAGAATGTGCACAAGTTAAAATGTAGAGTACACAAGTTACAATGGAAATATATTTAAAGAAAACAGAATCTTAGATGTCAGCTAAATGTATATTTTGTCATTTTCATGTTAAGGTAAAACTGAAGTCTGAATTATGTTTAGAAATACATGTATGCAAGAAGTAACAACTACAACAATCAAGAAAATACAATCAGTAATATATGTACATGTACAAATAAATAATCAATGTGCAGGCAGAAAATTGCTTATTGGCTGAATATTCAAAAGTCATGAAATCATTCCACATGTACATTATCTCATGATGATTTATTTAAGTCATGAAATCATTCCACATGTACATTATCTCATGATGATTTATTTAAGAGCATTTTATAACATGTAAACACTGTTATCAAAATGTCTATGGCTTATAAACTGAATGCAGTGTAGTGGAAATATAAAAATATATGCTAAAATTGCATAGATATATACGCACAATCAATACATATATTAATCCATAATGCATACGGGTCTTATGTTCAGTTTGAATTGACAATACACATATATAAAACCCCTGCAAAAGTACATAAAAATAGCACAATGTGTACTGCATTATCCTTTTAGTAAAAATAAAGACCATTCTGCTTTTGTTTAATCCGATGCTGCTTTTGAACAAAAAATTCAAAAGCACTTACGTTTTCATCCATATGCTATGCACTGACAATAGTTAACACAAACAATTTAATTTTTTTAATGCATTCAGCCATTTCTAGGTAGCTTTGGATGGTGATAGGCTGGTCACCATCATCATCATCATCATCATCATCATCATCATCATCAGCTTCTTGCTAGCATGATTGTGTCTGCTTTGTTGTTACCAACTGGAATATTTCCTCATCAGTAAGGTCACCACTGGTACTAGCATCATCATCCATGTGTATGTATGTGACTCAGGATTCTTGTCATGTACCATCGCAGGGTACTATCACCGCTTTGTTAAGAGATTCTTGCAGATAGTGCAACCATTAAATGCTCTGTTGGAGGGCCATGGCATAACCATGGCATCTTGAAAGAATAAGTCCAAAAACAAACAATCACCTCCTTGGATTTGGGGCACTGCCCAAGAAACCGCCTTTACAACTCTATAGACAAGATGACCTCTACCGCCATCTTAGCATTCACTGACTATACTAAACCATTTATTATGCATATGGTTGCTAGTGGCTCTGGCTTAGGCATGGTCTTTTATCAAGAGCAAGAGGATGTGAAAAGAGTAATTGCCTACGCGAGTCATGGATTGAGACCCAGTGAATGACACTATCCAGCTCAAAAGCTTGAATGTTTGGTGTTGAAATGGGCCAAGATGGATAAATTCCATGACCATCTCTTAGGTTCTTCCTTCAAGGTGGTCAAAGACAGCAACCTGTTAACATACATCCTTTCAACAGGAAAACTGGATGCTACAGGGCATAGATGGGTTGCAGCTCTAGCAAACTATAATTTTTCCATCAGGTATAGAGCTGGCAAAAATAACACAGACACCAACAGTCTCTTGCATTTACTACAAATGTTCCAAGGCATGGTGGAAGCCATTTGCCATGCAGCCAGTGTCTCTGTACCCTTGATTGGGAGTATTTTGGATGATCCAGCTCCTCGTTCGGTCAATGAGGAGGTGTTTCCATCTAAACAGTATAATAATATCAAGTTGGATAGGGAACAGTTGACTGGTATGACTCTACTGAGAATTATTGACCTCAAGAGTAAGGGTTTTCAGCCCAGCAAGGAGGATTTCCAGAGAGAAAATGTGCCTGTGCAGAAATTTCTCTATGAATGGTACCATCTTGTAGTTGAAAATGGCATTCTCTTCAGGACCACTTCTCTTGATGGTCAATTGATCAGACAACTCATGATCCAAGAGTCATACCAGAGCCTAGCCTTGAAAGGTATCCACAATGATATGGGCCATCAAGGAAAGGAGAAGACACTCTTGTTAGCTAGGCAAAGGTTTTATTGGCCGGGTCTGGAGAAGGACATGAAATGCAAGGTGGAGTCTTGCGAACGGTGCATACACAGAAAGACTCTGTTAGGGCAATGGCCAAATTAACCCCAATTCACACCACTCACCCAATGGAGCTCATCTGCATAGATTTTTTTGTTTCTTGAGTGATCTAAGGGAGGGTTTGAGAATATCTTGGTGATAACTGATCATTTCACCAGGTATGCTCAGGCTGTTCCTTGCTGCAGCCAGAAGGCTCGGACTACTGCTCAAATCCTTTATGAGCACTTCTTTCAATATTACAGTTTCCCAGAAAGGCTTTGCAGTGATCAACGATGTAATTTCAAGGGTAGAGTTATAAAGGAGCTATGCAAATTAGTGAACATACAGAAGTCTTGCTCCTCCCTGTTTCACCCACAGGGGAATGGTGCCTATGAATGCTTCAATGGAACACTCTTAAAAATGCTAGGGACATTGGAAGAAGAGCACATAAAAAAGATTGGAAATCTTACATTGCTCCAATTGTCCATGCATATAATGCTACTAAGAATGATTCCACCAGATTCTCGCCCCATTTTCTATTGTTTGGGTGGCACCCCCAGCTTTCTGTCAATGCCTATCTGGGCACTACACCAGATAGTGGCAAGGCTGCTGCAGAGCCTCACATATGCATTGAAAAAATGAAAGACTCCCTCCAATTTGCTTACATGGCCGAGGCGAGGGAGTCAAGCAATAGCCATGATAAGAACAAGGCTCAGTGTGGTAAAAAGTCAGAGAGTCCAAACCTGAAGTAGGGGACCGAATCTTAGTGCACAACATTGGACTGAAGGGAAACAGAAATTAGCCAACAAGTGGTCCAAGGATGTATATAAGGTGATATCAATCCCAAATTTAGATATACCCATGTACAAGGTAAGGAGGGTTGAGGGTTCCAAATCCACATGCACATTGAATTGTAAAATGCTTTTGCTCTTTGACTACCTTCCTTGTGATTCATTCCTCATGAAACAGGTTCAGAAAAACCAGTTGTACCAAAGGCTACCCCTTTGGAGTCAAGCTCTGAATCTTTGAGTTCTGACTTGGACTCTGACCAGTATGTTATACCACAAAGATGACCCAGTTGGGCCAGGAAGGATAAGGTTCAATTCCGTGAACACTCTACATGAACTGTCGCTGATAGTAGATCACCATCTACTATCAGAGGGACCATATTAAAGGGAGACCTGGATTGCCAGTCTGTAAGGTTGATCCTAAGCCCACTGGCACCACAGGTGTCACATAAAGACTCAGGCCAGTTATCACTGAGGCGTTCAACCAGAAATCGAAAACCACCTGACTGGCTAGGCTAGTGGGTATATTTGTAAACGGTTTACTATGTGTGAGTTACTGAGATCTATCTATAGATTACAGGCCTGTTTTTTTGCAGTAGACAGTTGGAGCGATGCAGAAGAGCCCCTTTAATGTAAATGTAATGTAAATGAAATATGGCAAGTATATTTGAGGACGACAATTCAATTATTTTTATTTTAAATGATTAGTTGTAGTCTCAATTTCAGGGTTTTATGTATTGTCTGCAGGAAGAGTAAACTTGTTAAGCTCTGTATTTGTAATCATTTCACAGATATGATTAATAGTTTTTTTAATTTTTTTCAAAAGACTTGAAGGATAGATCCAAATGGTTATTGTTCTTGTACTTTTCATGCAGCAAGCACAAATTTGCTAAATGTCAGGAGACATTTACATGTAGGGAAGGAGTATGTGACAGAGGACTCATGTCGTGTACCAATGTGCATGTTTGTCATGAGTGAGTGAGTGAGTGAGTGATAGATTGTGGTGCATGATTCCCATGCTTCATGAGTATTAAAGTCAATTCCCTGCCAAACTAACAAATTTAGCTTCTGACATCCCTACTCTAGTTCTTGAGATGGACAATACCTTGAGCAGTACGAGTTGTGAAGATGTAGAGCACTTGTCTTCCACTTGTCTGGTAAGATATCCTTTATATTCTTCTGTGATAAAATTATAAATTTCGGTGGGTGGGTTGTATACTGTGTATTGTATTTGTGTCGGTTATATTCTGCATTGTATTTGTCTTGTATTCTAAGTATGTGTTTTGTATTTTTGGGGGTTTATTTTGTACCATTTCATCTCGTATTAAATCATCCAATCGACAAGTGAGTTTTATCATTTCAACTCAAAATAATAGATGGCTCACATGTAATTAGAAAATTCATCATGTGCAATGCCTATGGAGTCCACACTCTCATCTACCATTGATTCAAGACATATTTCTGATCGAGGCTTTTTTCAGTTTTGCTGCAGCAAACACTGCTGGTGAAATTCTTCATCAGAAATTTCTGTAAAAATACAATGGAACCAATAATTTTTAAATGGTTTTTGGTGTTACACTGTTTCATGCTGCACATGTATAATTGAGGGCATCTAGCAAAGCTATTATAGGATCATTTTTCCTTAACTGCAAACAAACAATTAAGAAAAAAAGCTTTCTGATAATGTATTTTAAAAGCCAGAAATATTCCTTGGTCCAATTGCTGAAGCTTACTGGTAACATTTAGAAGAACAAAATACAGTATGATCGCTTATAACATTTCTAAATGTGGGTGATCAAGGCAGTTGTTTGTTAATAATGTAATCTTTTGCTTTTAAAATGGAAGTAGCAAGCAATCTTTTTTAACTAGTTGATAAAAATATCTCATCCATCATCCAGTTATTTGACTGAGATTTGTAGTCAATGGGGAAAGAAGACCTAATAATGTTTTGAAGCAAGTTGGATTTTTTTATCTTCCTACTATTAATAGCTTAAGCTTGTCAGGTCCATCCATATATCTGTCCCAAAGTAAAGTAAATCTCTCACTGGATTAATTTCTCCATGGCATTTGTTTCCTTTGAAATCCATCATCTTGTTAGGCAGACATTGTCAAAATAGCCCCACCTCAGATGCATTGTACATGTCACATGGCTTGAACCTAACATTTTTGGCAATACTTTTTAGTGCCATGTATGAACATAAAAATCAATATGTACTCACTTCACACACAATTTTAAAAGAAATATTATAGCACTGTTATAAATGATCCAACCACCCATTTGATGCTTTCCATGTTTCATGTCCCAAGTGACATTTTCTAAGGCTCTTGTTGGTCATGATGGCCATCTACTGGGATATTTTCATCACAGACATTTAAAAAGCATTTTAGTATTGCCTCATCGACATCATCAAACTTGGTGGTATTAATTTTTCCATCAGAACCAAACAGTCCAAGAACATACGTAGTTTTGTTTTTATCAGCATATTTCTTCCAGCATGAAATGGTATTTGACAAGATGTTGTAAATTTTTGCCAAATCAGTTCAGCTGTTTTCAATTTGAAGCCAAATTTCATGTTTCAGTTAAATCTTCAGTTTGAAAACTTTCTCTTCTGGAACATTCTTTTTTTCTCCAATGAATCGGCATCTACATGTGAACAGAATAAAAAGAAGAACAGATTTATTACCAAGCAGAATATATATGCAAGTGAACAGATAATATCAAGCACTTGACTTTCATCTTGGACAGTCAAGGCCCTTTAATTTATTTCTGTCTTAAGGTTTTTTTTTTGTCTGTTTTGTTGTTGCTGTTGTTCTAGGGTTTAACGCCATTTTTCAGCACAAGATAGGCTATACATGGTGGCCAGTATAACTGGTGGAGGAAGAACCCTGGAAAACCCAGGGAAGAACCACCGACCCATGAGAAGCTACTGACAGGCTTTCCCACGTACCCACGCGAGCCGAGCCTTGGACTCAAACCCATGCAGACAGAGGTGAGATGGCAGTGATCCAGAATGGTAAGCGCATTAGACCACTTGGCCACTTGGGGCCCCCTCGTCTATTTTGTTGTTTGTATTATCTCTTCTTTAGGTCTGATAGAAAACTGGATTCCTTTCCTTTCTTGCCCTTTGGAATCATTAAAACCTGATGTGTCATATAGACTAATCTCTGTGTTATATAGACTAATCTCTGTGTTATATAGACTAATCTCTGTTATATAGACTAATCTCTGTGTTATATAGACTAATCTCTGTGTTATATAGACTAATTTCTGTGTTATATAGACTAATCTCTCTGTTATATAGACTAATCTTTGTGTTATATAGACTAATCTCTGTGTTATATAGACTAATCTCTGTGTTATATAGACTAATCTCTGTGTTATATAGACTAATCTCTCATCTTTGCAAGTTAGCAAGTTCTTTAAAATGGGCATTTTACTGAGTTTCAAGGCACAAAATTAAAAGTTTCATGCATTTTTGTGTTAATACAAATTCACACAGAGTATAATAATTTTCCAAAGTCAGAAAATGTGAAGAATAAACCCATTCCACAAAAAATGGTTAGTCTTTTTAGCCATTACAACGAACTAGATGAGGTCAGATGTTTATTAATGTTTCTTTTATTCAGACTCTGTCTTCAGCCCTTAAAATTTGACTATAGTGACAGTATATAAATTTTCACTAAATAATATATAGTTAGATCCATGGCAGATGTAGGTACAGGTATATAAATTTTTTTCTTTTGACATAGAAACAAATTCATTTCTCTTACATGGGGGAAGTTGGGTTAGATAAGTTCCTTTTTTTCTTTCCTCAGGTAAGTTCATTTTATTTACTGAGGAATATTAAAACTATGATCACTGCAAAATATACAGTGACTTTGGAATTAGAAGAGAAAACAGAGTACATACTGTACCTTTATTTCAGAAAACACACATATGTACACACACGAGTAATATATTATCAATGTTCTTTTGTATTGTTTGCTATGTACAGCTGGGTTTGTCTGCATTTTCTTATGGAATCATTGACAAATTTCATGTACAAATAATGTCTTCTACAGAGTGGACATTGAACAGTTCCACCTTGGCAAGTTTGAAGTGAGAGGGTCTGAAAAATCCCTACAAGAAACAGATCATATTACAGGGAAAAGGAGACTGGAATATCTTTTTCAAATTTCTGGTCTCCATTTTTCAGGGAGAATAATTTTGCTTGCTCCTTTGTTCAGGAAATGTTTGTCTTTAATAAGAAGCAAAAAAAAAAAAAGAGCTCAAAGAAGAAAAATGTTCAACCCAACCTCTCTCCCTTAAATTGGCTGGTGCTTTAATCCCACCCACCCTACTGGTTACTGTGCTGAAGCATCAAACTTATGGATGATTTGCCTGGTGAGACTAGTCACCCTTGAATTCAAGTGCTTAAAATTTATATATAAAAAATGAAAATAAGAGCCTAGATCAGAAAGACATGAAATAAATGTAACAAAATTTGTTGGTTCTAATTAATTTGTCTACAGTTGTGGTGACACTACTTCGGAAAATTTACAGTGTTTCCCTTTACCCTCATTTGTCCTTCAAGGACTCCCAAAATTTAATATGACTCCCAGTTTTGATGCCAAAATGTGCTTTACTCAGGCTGACCCCTAATTCTGACAGCAAGGTGATTTTTGACTCTTAGTTTTTTACCTGTAGGGGATACACTGAGTTAGGTGATGGTATCACCATCTTTAAAGCCACCATCACCTTTCTGTACCAGGCTGACAACATCAGCTATCATTCTGCCACTAGATGTCAATTTTTTTGGTGGGTGGAGTGGAGTGTAATGTCACAATGTCATAAAAAATATATACATAATATATACATACTTAGTTCTAAGTACTGCTCTGGAACAAAACATAATGGCACAACCCAGATAAATCAATCTCACCATCCAACATCACAAGCATGCAGAATACTTGATATTTAAGAGGATGCTTTGTGTGACAGTCAACCTCAGTAGTCAGTCTAAGTGTTTCAAGGAATCAGCTGTTCAGATGCAAAACCATAATAAATGACTACTTCAGCAATTTTGGTGCATCACATCATTTGTGTAAAATGCTGCCCATATTAAAATTACTGGGATCATGAAAAACACAATAATTTTGAGAAATATTGTCACTATGTAGCATGCCAAAGACATCAAAGAGGTAGCTACCTACCATAGACTGTATACTTATCCAAGTTGCTCCAAGATTGAGAGCTGATTCAAAAACATCCAAAGGGGTCTAAATGACCCTGGCAGTGAAATTGTAAATATCTTTGCAGAGACCTCATTATTAGCACAACACTGATAAAACTATCATCTTACAGGAGATTTCTTTGAGGGGTTATCATGATGAAGTACATGCTTGGGGTGGGGTGCTCACAATATTTTATTTAAACTATTATAGAAATCCCACCCAGGCTCTATTTTGTTGGAAGTTAAATTTAGTAAAATAAAGATGTAAAGCTCCAAGCCCCCATCCAGCAACAACAATGGTTAGATGGTTAAATATACAAAAAAAGGTTGAAGTTCAATGAATAACAATTTAATAATAATTTAATATTCAAATGACTCAAATTTCCAATTACATGTACATTCCTTCTGCTTGACCCTTTAATAAGTCTATTGCATGACTTGATTAGCAGTGTGAGATTGATTTCCACCTGTCCTTGTATTTCTACTCATCTGTTGTATTATTTCTGTCTCTTATTTCCCCCAATTCCTTCTCCTCTTCCTCCTCGATTTTCTCTAGACTCCTTCTCCTCCTCCTCCACTTTCTCCCCCATGACTACACTTCTGTCGACTTTGACTGTCTTGGTTACAGTCTCAATTCCGTCTCCAACTCTTGAAGACTTGGGACCCAATGGAACCAGATGTTCTCTGTCCCCTGAAAAGCTTCCTATGAAAACAAAAGGAAGGTACAATATTTTCCTTAGCCCTCTCATCCCACACTTCACACAGCCTATCATCAGATAATGGCTATTAAATTCCTTTGGTCATGCATTTGTTCACATTGAGATACCCATACAATCTTGTCAGGTAAAACAAATGTCATAATACAGCATTGTATCAATTACTTCCTATACATACATCAATAAATTCCGTCACATCAGTACATATTCCTAATCCCATTATACTAAACACTATCACAATAATCAGATGCATTTCATTACCTTACAACTCATACAAAGTATGCAAATATCCATGCTCTGATATATGCATACGTCCATAGTAACTAATCTTACATACTTCAACCATGTTTCCAAATTCACAATTCAAGCATGTGTAAATTCTAACATAACACATTAATAAATGCACTGGTTTACTACGAAGTCGCCTAATAGCAAATTACAAAATTAATTCTGCTAACAATCTATATAATTCCACCTAGCATCTAATAATTCTCTACATAAAGATCAAGCCCATTTCTCAAATACGCATGTAAATGAAACACTACAAAGGTAATTCTACATACTAAACGATTCTAGTATTTATGTGTACATACTGCAAATTAAAATTATGATACCATAATATTCTGAAAATAATTGAGCAAATAACTAACTGACCTTTTAAAAGCTTTGTCTTTCCTTAGAATCTACCTCTATGTTCTTCATCTAGATTATGAGTGGCTTCTTTCTTTGAGTAAACCCTATTGATCTGCCAGGCGAATACTAAATTATCTTTATGATTTCAGAAGGCATCATTTGGGTTTGAATTGTAATCATGCCCTCTGTCTCAATTTTGATTGGATATCTCTGTGGATCGATCCAATCAAACTTAGCAGACAATGTCCCTCTCACTGTCTGTCAATGTGGAGATGGATAAGAACATGCACTGTTCACCCTGTGGACTTTTCTTTTGATCCTTGAACTAATCTTTAACATATAGGTGTGATAAAAGCAAGCTTTTGGTAAGTAACAGGACCAGTCACCTTTGGCGACTCAAGTTTCTGGTCTTTGGCTGGTCATGGTAACCTTGCATAAGAGTTTAACATTAACACCTTGGCAATCTTTAGAGATCAAACACAAGCTGTGGTAATATTCCCAAGATAGGTAGATTATAGCTTATACATGACTATAACTGGGTGCTTAGCAAACAAGACAGTTATCAGGGACCAAAAAGCAGCTCCAATCCAAATGAAAAACATATCATAATTAGGCAGAATTTCCAATTTAAAATATCTTACCATTTTATTTGTTCCCATCTGCAAATCATAACAATCCCTAACATAATAATTAATATTCCATAATCTCCTTGGCATATGGCAAATTTATTGTAAGCTGAAGTGGTCTTTTGAGTACAAAACCATTCACTCCTGTCCAAGAGGCCCAAGTGAGCCTGAGATCACTCACCACATTGACATCAGCCTAAAAGCCCCAATAAATTTATGTCAGTCAGATGGTTTTTATTAAAATGCTTTTCAATGCTAATGATGGTATGTGTTGTGGAAACAATTATTTCAAGGTTTTCCTAGTTTTTAAATATTTTATCCATATCTTAAGTCACTGTAGGATCATTTGTCCAATGTTGAAAGTCATCTATTACAGAACAATATTTGTAAAAGTTGGTCATGTTTTGTTTGGCAAAAGTTATGCAAACATTTTTCTACTGATAGCAGAACATAATCATTTGTATCAACTGCCTATCAACCAACTGAAGAGTTCAACAACCTCAGAAAATTTCAGTAACAAATGAATGAATTTAACACCTGATTCATTCCAAGCTTTTTACCAACTTTGATCAATATTTACAAAATCTGAGGGCTTTTCAAGGCTGAAAACCTTTCTTTTTCTTCAGACTTTTTCCCAGTTTCTCAGTAGGATAGGAACCCTGCTTTCCTAATATTAGTAATGGTGGTACTATTTGAAACCAAATCAGTATCATTTATACAAAATGAAAAGGTCTTCATGCCATTATGTTTTCTGTCGAGTTTGATCAATATCTATGCTCAGCAGTTGTCAAGTTGCTGTTTCAATAGCTTTTATTATTGTCAGTACCAGTGGCCAATTTGACAATGAATCAGCATTGTTATAAATATTTCTAAAATCCCTTATGCCCAGATAATCTGGGTCCAATCATGTCAAATTTGGTCTGTAGTTCTTTTTGTATCTTTTTTTATTTAAAACAGAAATTGTTGGCAAATGTACAATGGATGCAGAACTATAATACTATACGCTCATCTGGCCTGATGGCCAGGTAAGCTGAAAATTAGATACAGAATTAATAATGGTCAACCAGTGAGCATGAAATTGTGCATCCAGCCTGAGTGGGAACTGACCATTATGAACACATTTTAAGTATCTGGTGGGAAAAATAATCCATCTAAACCAGGTGTCTCAAACATGTGACCTGCAGCCTTCATGTAGCCCACATAATTATTTCCTGTTGCCCATAACAACACCAAGAATTTGTTAAATAATTAATAATGTAATTCTTTTTCTTTAGTGATGTGGTCCTTGGGCCAATATAGTAGTCCTCATTTGGCCCTTGTGGCAATTTGAGGGGCCAATGTACTAGTCCTCATTTGACCCTTGTGGCAATTTGAGGGGCCAATGTAGTAGTCCTCATTTGGCCCTTGTGGCAATTTGAGGGGCCAATGTACTAGTCCTCATTTGGCCCTTGTGGCAATTTGATTTTGATACCCCTGATCTAAATGAACTGAAGAAGTGTCAGAGATGCTGATACTGGGATCAATGCCATCATCCAAGATGTCAATAAATTTACAGGATAACACCAAAAGCATGGGTCACTCTTTACATCATGACTATCAACCACACAGCAAAGGCCAAATTGAAAATAATAAAAAGCACTCATAGTTATAATTTCGTTAAATAAAAACTACAGTCGATAACCTAACCATAAATACTAAAGCTGTACTGATGTCACTTTTTGCCGATTATGCCGATACCACATATAGCTGATTATTAAAATTGCTGATACTGATTATGAGACCGATTATTCAAAAAAACACCTATTCTACAGTTAGTGAAAACAATAGCATTTGATTGACAAGTAAACCTTGCCCTATTTTTGTTATAACTAACAATGCCTAAGATAGGTGGGAATTCATGTTAACAGTTCAAATGTGGTCTCAAGCTACCATACATGTGATAACTATTTCCCAACATTTTATATCCCACCTTATTTCTTATTGTTAACTCATATATGCAAATAAAACTCTTTACTAAATAACATATTTATTCCAAATTAGTTTTTTGGGGGCACATATGCTCTGTGATATGTTTCTTCATTCCTTCTTTTAATTTAATAATGGTAATCAATGCTTATATCAAAAGGTACAGTAATGCCAGGTCAAGTTTACTGGTGCAAGTTTCATTGGTGGGAATGGAGATCATAATTTGCTTGTCAAGAAAAAAATGTACAGCATTCATTGATCATTCCTGAGATTTATGAAGCAATTAACTCACAAACAAGCAAAGCTTGTAAAGTGTGGCAAAAATAAATTTCTTAACTCCTAGTTGACAGAGATGTACTTTGTAAAGCTAGCCATAAAAAGAGGGAGGGGCATTTAATTTCTGAATGCATGAAATCGATGGTCATATTATATGCCACTTATCTTACTTTGCAAAGTACGATCATAGGATTTTAGTCTTAAAATGTCATTAACTAAAGTTTCCTACAAAACTATTATTTGGAAAATAATATACATAATATAGATTTGCTTAATAACTGTTGTTTCTATTTTAAAAAATGAGACTGTAGAAAAGTAGATATTTTACATTTGATAATGCATTTATTTCAGGTGACAACAGTTAGATCTATGCACTAATGGTGATGCGCAATGCAAAGACCATGGGAATAGTGTAAAACAGTCATTTAATGATTCTTTTGGGGTAATATTATGGCTGTATTGCTTGTTGTCAATAAAGTAAAAACTATCCCATCTTTTTCAATTTTCATTGCCTATTACATTAATAGTCTTCGAAAAATATTCACTACTTATTCTGGTGACATTTTTTGAAAATTGGCAATAAAATATTGAGATTGGCGATATTTTTGCCGACAACTTTTTAAAAGCCAGGACCATCCCTATAATGTGTATGCTGGAAGTTCAACAACCACATGAGGCCTCAATGGCTGGTTGGCTGCTGTGATTGGGATGAGTGCATGAATGGTATTGACAATTTGTTGTGTGCAGACAATCAGCTGTAGTTTACAGCAAGTGTGTTAAAAAGTATTTACTTTTAAGAATATATTGTCTTTCAATTAACCCCCAAAATCAAATGTTTATTCCTTAATTTCCACTATTTAATTCTGATTTAAAATTCAAGCCATGTCAAGATGAATGTTATGATTAAATATATATTTTGGAAATTTGTTTACATCGGCACTGATTATTTCTGCCGATACCGATTATACCAATTGTTCCAATAATTGGCCCGATTATGAGTATGGCTGATTAATTGGTACAGATGTAATAAATACCAGCATAGACTTTCATAAACTATCATACCAGTATCTTACCTTGCATACAACACCTGATGGTAAAAAATAAGAGAGATCAATTTGCATACAACACTTGATGGTAAAAATAATGGAGATCAAAGGTAAATATGGTAAAAATAATATCTCAAAGGAGAGGATTGTGCTAGCAAATGTCAATAATCAAACTTCCAAAAACCTTGATGCAAAACTTTAATAATCTTTCGGAATCTTACATGTAATGAAAATCCTATTTACAATCCTAGCTGGAGATGACAGCTTTAAGTTAACTTTTAATTTGCTATCAAATTACAAAATGATTAAGCTGCAGAAATCTCGA
Organism: Sinohyriopsis cumingii; assembly: GCA_028554795.2. Classification (NCBI taxonomy): domain Eukaryota; kingdom Metazoa; phylum Mollusca; class Bivalvia; order Unionida; family Unionidae; genus Sinohyriopsis; species Sinohyriopsis cumingii. Next base: position 83,649,273 of record CM068831.1, read on the forward strand.
CATTTGAAGTCAAAACCAATTTATTAAATTCTTCCACTCTACACTCAATAGGAGACCCATTCCAAATTTCTTGAAATACAAATTAACTCAATCAAAATGCAACTTATCACCCTAAGAATCCATTTTAAAAAACTTGTCATCATTGAAACTGGTATAAATGTATAGATAAATAAGACCCCATCATGTTGAAATCCATGAAGTAACAAACAAGACACTAATCAACAATAGCTTTTACACTGTGAATTTTCTTCCTGAATGCCCTCACCCTGGCAATTTAAACCACAATGTCTAATATACAGTTTAACATAAAAGTAGCTTTTGTAGTCATTCCAAGAGAGGTACACTATGTGCTCAGCATCCTATTAAACTGCAATTTATCAAAATCCACCTGGAACACTTAGTGTGAGAAATAATCTTGTTTTACTAGAAACTAAATTCATAAAAGTTTAATATGGTAATTCTGTGGAAAAATGGTTCCAATTACTGGTATACAGGGCTAGGTCCTTTCCATTACTTCCAAAATAGGTGCAGTTTTATCCCAAAGAAGATTAAAATGAAAGTGTACAAATGCTTATAACTTGTACATTCATCTTTCATCTTAACACATTAACCCATGGTGACGAGTTTACATGGCAGGAGGTAGTAGGCTACTGCTGAGCTCTCTAGCATCAAGGTCATGTATGATACACTAAAGTGAGTGGTACTATAGAAAGGTAGACAGATGTAGCTCTACAATGATACCAAACAATCTGGAATTTCTTGCTGCACTACAAAATAAAGAGGGAAAAAACTCATTTTTTGGACCTGATTTTTTTCCACCCAAAATTCGCCCATGGTCAGAATCCAATTTTGTGTCCAGATTTTAGACTTTTTGGTCTCAGATCTAATGCAGACTGGTATGAACTGCAAAGAGACAGATGAACCTTTGCAAAAGTAGAATAAGAATTTGGAATAAAGAGTTGTCTCAGTAAAAAAAATAAGAACTCCAGCTTCTACCCTTCTGCTAGTGTGCTAGCCAAATAGCCAATGAAAATTGATGTTTCTAACACAACTAGACATTATGTTATTGGAAGATCACCTGGAAGTTGATTTATTAGGTAGGATTCAGAAATAGCTTTTAAAATGTATTTCCTACTCGAATTTCAGGCAAAAACAACAAAAACCTCCAGGGGTTAATGTGTTAAATGTTCAGCAGTCAGAAAACTATGTTCAAATTCTGTGGATAAATATTCTCTTGTGCAAATTGTAATAAATGCAATTTTCTTTTACTCCTGTTGAGTGTACTTGTGTGCGTTGGATTTTTAATGCAGCTTTAACAATTTTGCAGTCATATTGCTATGATGTATGCAGTGTGGCATTTTACAGTGATGTCGAGCAATGGGGTATCATACCGCAGTCATGTAGCATCATGTACCACCCATTCACATTATCAGTCCAAACACTAATCTCTTAATGTTGAGTTCTTAGCAGACACTCTTGAAACACTTCGGCCACTGGAGCAGTTGTTCCTGTTGAAATAAAAATATACACATATTGTTACAAATAAATTATTTAGAAATCAGTAACATTTACCAAGGAAAAAAATAATTTTGTTAAAATTTTAACCAACATAAACAATTACAAATGTGGTAAAATAATTTAGGACTGGATTAACATTAATGAACAAGAAGTCCAAGAGGCTCTAAGATCACTCACCTGTCAGACATCTACCTAAAAAGCCAAATGCAAGGACAATTGGCCAAGCACTCCTGGTTAGAATGTTGCATTTGGACATTTAAAGTGGTTTATATTTTTAAGTAATGGCTGCCATACTTGAAGGTAGATCAACATAATTTGTCCAAAACTTGTCAAGTCTTCCCCAAAAAAGGCATTTGTCAAACTTGGTCAAGTTCATTTAAAGGTTTCTCTATTTTTAGCAATGATGATTATGTTAAATATTCCACCTCTTGCACCAGTGCAAAAATGAATGGACCTGACAACAAAGGGGTAGATACTTCAAGGCCTAATCTTGGCTCAAACAAAAACCAAAAAAAAGAGTGGATGATAAAATGCCATGGCAAAACATTAACAATTAAATAATTAAAATCACAACTCATTTTTAAAAGCTATTTAGATACGACGTAATATACATTATGTTCATGATGCCAATTTGTATTACAATCTGGGCTATTTTGAGAACAGTCCCTATGCAAAATCTGATTTGATATTTTTTTAATTTTATAAAGTTATGCATTAAGAATCTATTGCTAGAACATCATTTTGGTTGTTGCATGTGGACCAGCTGCAAAAAATGAGAAAATGTGTTCTACGATCACATTGAGACAACAGTTGTGACATTATTTACGATTATGTGAACAGCAATACAAAGGACAATGTTAGATTAGGATTCAATTTGGCCACCAATTTAGTGATAAATGTAAGAGATTTTAGAGTGGTTATACTACAATGACAATATGTACACTGTAACATACACACATAAAGCATTGTTAAACACTGTATGGAAAGGAAAAAACAAGTTCCATAATAGGCACATGTTTGTCAAAAACCTCAAACTTTGCAATATTTCTGCATCTTCAAAAGACCTTAAAAAATATGAGTGCACAAGTTTTATTTTTCACAGACACATGTATCATGGATGTAAATTTCAAATATTTTGCCATTTGCACTCCTCCTTAACAAAAAGAAAATCAAGGCAAACTGTGCTCATCACTTACCCCTTACATTCACTAAAACAAATCAACATTGCAGTATCACAAAATTCACTTTTCCCCCTTTTCTCTTAAAATCATTTAATGGTAGCCGTGAATTTGATTCTTTTTATCATTTTTGCTGATCATGTTTTGGGACATTCTTTGTGGAGATCAAAATATTATGACGATGGCAGCCATCCATAGAAGATGTACATGAAGGAAATTGACCAATAACCATGGTTTTCATGCTAAGAAAAAGTAATTCCAGGATGAAATTCATTGTTCAAGATTCATGTATCACTGGTAATGAATTAAAGAACATTTTAGTTTAGAAACATGCATTTTCTGAATCAAAAGATGTTTGTATTTCATAATTCTCCCATACTGTCAAACATATGTAACCCATAATATTTTGAAATACAGTAATATATCTGTATAAACTGAAAATTTGCATAAAAGTTGCATGTTAAGTTATTTCAGTTTACAAAAAGAAATTTTAACTTTATTTTGCTGAACTGCATTGTGGCAGCATGAGGAAACAATAATAGAATAAACAACTGAAATTAAGAGTAGTTTGTTTACCTTTCAAACATTCAATTTAAAAGAAATCAGAATAGTCAGTTGTAAGTCCAGATATCATTGTCTTAAGTAGAATATCTATTGACTGACATAGCATTTAATTATGGAAAATAAATTCTATTGGTGCAGGCAATTCAAAACCATATACAATGATTTGGTATGTGTACAACTTGGAATTAACATGCATAAGATACAAAGTAATAATTTCCTATCACAGTTTTAAAAAAATGAAAATGCAAGCAAAGTATTAGAATCTTATCTCATAAAGAAAAATGCTTAACCTTGAAATGGCTGCTCCAATGGTCTATTGGTTAGAGTGTCCACCTCAGATGAACCAGGTTGTGTTTTGAAACCTTCACAAGTCATACTAAAGACTTATAAAAATGGTTCTACCAGCTGCCACATTTGCTGCTCAGCATTAAGAGGTTACTCTTGAACACTATTCTAATGACTGAAATAATCATGCTTTGCATTTGAAAAAATGGAATAAAATCCAATTTCAAAGAAATGTTGCTTCTGTCAACAAACTTGCCAATAATTTTTAATATTGAAGGCTTAACATTTTCATTCAAGGCAATGATGTGTGATAACTTTTTTTCTTCTTCATGCATATGTCATCTCTTTGATTTACTTATAACCACAGGGGCTCGTTGCAAAGAAAATTTGGAGTATCCATCCTTGAATCAAGAGATGGGGGTTCTAACCTGTAAAAATATAGGGATAAGATTATGTCTGTCATCAACCTGCCTGCTCTGGGATTCTGGGTACACATGGTCTGCCAGCATCTGCAGCCGGTTGAGTATGATGTGGGTGTACACTTTGTCAACTAGGCTCAGGAGTGAGATCCCTCTGTAATTATTAGTCACTGCGGTCATCATTGTTTTTGTAAAGGGTCACAATCATGGCATTATGCATGTCTTGAGGGACTGCTCCTTCCTCACAGCAGAAACAAAGTAGCTCAAGTAGCGGCTGAAGCAATGTTGGCTTCATATGTTTGATAGCTTCACTGGGATGCTGTCACTACCTGGTGCCTTGTCATTTGGGAGGGAGTCAATTGCTTTGCTGAGCTCCGTTAAGGTCAGCACTTTGTCAAGCCCTTCCATGGCGGGCAGTTACTTTATGCTGCTAATGGCTGCATCAGTAACTGATGTTTCTCTGGAGTATAGCTCTGAGTAGTGTTCTACCCATCTGGCCATCTGTTGCTCACAGTCAGTGATCTTCTCTCCAGTCAGAGATTTATGGAGGTGCAACCCCTTTCACTGTAGGGCCTAGAGCCTTCTTGATGCCAATGTACATACCTTGGATGTTTCTGGACACAGCACTGTGCTGGATTCCTTCATACAATTGTTACCAGTACTCATTCACACACTATTTAGTGATGCATTGGGAGTTTCTTCAGGCACTTCTGAGAGTAGCAAGCATTCGTTCATTAGGGCATTTTTTGTAAGCTATGAAGGCTTTTTGTTTGTCTTTGATTATTGGTTCCATCCTTATTAGATGTGCATTGAACCAGTTCTGGCTGGGCCGTTCCCTCTTGCCAAACATGGACATGGCTGTGCTGTAGACGGCATCCTTCATGGCATTCCACTTGGCTGTGGCATCGTGCTCTGTCAGGTCCTGGAGAGCCTGGTCCAGGGCAGATAAATACTCCTCCACCTTGGAGGGGACCAACATCTGCACAGTGTTTATGCAAGGGCATCCTTTTGGTTTTGAGCTGGTGTGTTGTGTGTGGTTGTAAGCACACACTGCTGCTCATGAGAGCATGGTTGGAGTCACAGTCTGCACTGTGGTAGGTTCTGGCGGAGAGGATGCTGTTACAGGCAGAGTGCCTGGTGATGACCAAGTTGAGCTAGTGCCAGCGATGAGACCTGGGGTGTTTTCATGACACTGTGTTGTGACTTACATTTGAAAGTGTTTGTGATGCACAGATCATGGTAGGTGCACAGCTCCAGCAGTCTCTGACCATTTTCGTTGGTCTTTAAAGTGCCATGATGTCTGAGGCAGGTAGGCCATGACTCATGGTCTGCACCTACTCTGGCATTAAAGTTGCCAAGGAAGAATAGTGGTTTGTCTTTGGGGCATCTGTTCATCCAGTTGCCCATAAAACTGATCCTTTGGGTCTTCTGAAGATGTGTGGGTGGGGGCGTAGACACTTATTACCTGTAAACTGCCAGTTTCTGTGTTGTTTCCTCATTCAGTAGCAAGAATGGAGTGACCTCTCCAGGGTACAAGCCTGGGCATGGAGTATGGAGATCCTGGGCTGCCCATACGTCTGGATTCCCCTCTCGTCCTTGCTGTTGGGGTCCAAAGGAATGCTGAGCATGACATTTGGCACCTGTTTGGATGCAGGAGCTGCCAGAAGGAAGTCATAGTTGAAACCCAGCCACCTTAGGGGCTCCACTCCGGATTTTCTGTCTGGGTTTACTCCCATAGCCTTTCCTACTCCTGATGATATCCACAAGGTAGTGAAGCCATCATCAAATCAGTGGGACTTGGCGGGTTTGGAATCAAGAGTTTCCTTCTCCTAGAGGAACTGCCTGACAAGGCTAACTAACTTCATCTGCCAGGTTTGGAGTCAGAGTTTTCCTTTCCTTAGACTGGCTGCCTACCAAGGCTAATGAGCCCAGTCTGCCCACCCAGTGGTGACACACAGCAAGCTCTGTGTAAACAGGGGGCCCATCATGAAGGTGCTGCTGTGGACATGTAAATACCCCATTACTGTAAACTTGAGATTGGTATATTACGAAGATTAGTATAGAGAAAACAGAATGTACATACCTTATATTTTTTAAAAGAAGCTCCCAGGGTGCACATAAAGAGATGGCACTGACTCTCAGGAGAGGGAAAGAAGTGTACAAGAATTAGTACAGAAGGAGTGCAGAAGGAAAGGGTACAAGAAGTAGCACAGGAAAGGTGCAGGATGGAAGATGGGAGAATAGTATTAGAGAGAAACAAATACAGATGAGTACAAGGGACTATTCACTGAAAGGAGACTCTCTCATTAACTCTCATGTAATGAAATAAAGGCATTTGTCAACAGGCCAGTTAATGTAACAATTTATGAATGAAGTGTAATTGGAAGATTTATATCTGTAAATTATTTAAATAGTTTTATTTATTATTAAATTGTTATATATTTTACCTGGAGTATTTCATGTTTTTAGGCTGCTTGCGAGTCATTCAAAATTGAAATGTCCACCTTTCTGCCGTAGTAGTCCTAATACTTTGGAAGGGATGTGACAATATAACAGGACAACAATCAAACACCAGCATATTTAGTCAAACCATATATCTCATCAGAATCATTAGAAAATATGTATTGAAAGATACCGTGCACCATAATTTAGAACTTCAGATTTTCAGACATGATAAAATATAATATATTTATAATGCAAGGTATTTCTGAATCAAAACAGGACTAAACATTTATATGATTTATCAAGCTTCAATCTACCATTCATGGTATTTGCTGAATTTGGGAATTTAATGTTCAATTTGTTTTTGTTTCTTTTGTTTATTTTCATTCAGTTACTCCTCATGCTAATTTTGAATCATTTCAAAGCATCATAACTTAGATCAAAGAAAGCATGCAAAGAACTATTTAAATCAGAATTTACACTTTTCTGTCAAAAGAAGGCAGTCCAAATTTTATCTTTTAGTTGCATCAAGAATTTAAAATAGCTGATTAGTCTCCTTTCATAATAAACACAGGCAAACACTAATGAGGCTTAACAGACATGTGCTAAAGCCAATACAAACAGCCATCTTGGCACAGGAAATTTATATAGGGTTAATATAGAAACTGATCAGTGGACATTAGCTCAAATTACCCCAAAATGAAGAGATAAGGGTTTTCTATTAGCTAGAAGAATATGGGAGACATGGCCTATTATAAATTGCCTTTCAGGGAAGGGTGAGAAGGTACAATTATAATGACTCTGACACATAAACTTGTACTTTGGATATTTGTTATAACACCACAAACTGATACAAGCCTGTTTCCTTTGAACTCATTGGCACCAAACTTGCACAAAAAAGAGTATAGAAAGATAAATTAAACATTAAATGTGAACAGCTAGTTGGTATTATTGAAACATAGCTGAGAGGCATGCATATGATTTGATCTGATAATTATATGTGCTTAGAGTAAGGAAAATACTGGAGCAAATTTAATCTGACACAGATTTAAATTAGAACAAAAACATGTGATGATTGTTGCTCAGTGTTTATTACCATATTTAAAACTGCCAAAATATGTTTCTTCAGCATACCTTGCCACCGCTGTCATTAACATTTATATATTTGTTTTACAAAATGTTACTTCAGCAATCTCTTTATAAAAAAGAGGCCCCAGTGGGCTTGTTATTGCTTACCTGGGTAGTTGACATGACATTTAAATCAACAGACTTCTTCTCACCCAAAGTGTAAGCTATCCTAAAAACTTTGCTGATACAACTTGAACAAGAACAATTTTTCAGCCACATTGACATGAACCTTTTGACTCCATATTCAACAAGCCTCTTTCTAACTCCAAGTGCAACCAATTAGTTGGTTTGTTCCAAACTGTTCTTTTTCTTCTTTCAGTTACTGTGACCTTGATGTGTAACCTTCTGGATCCAAAATTAAATCACTTCTTCCTTACCACAAGTGCAAGAAATTCACAAAGTTTAACAAAGGCAGATGGTGTAAGACTAATGTTTATTGTGTGGAAATGAAAAAGGTAACTATTAGATGTACGAATGTACATCATAACACTACAAGCTCCATCATCATGGCAAGCCATTTATTACTTTTGTCATAGGCAAGCAAGCTTACAAGATCCAAGCAAAATTACAAGCTAAAAATGAACATTGGATTAGGTATATGGTAGATAAGTATCTCTACTAATGTTCTCTGGACAAAGTATATGCTTCTCAGAAGACCTTCACCTTTGACTTTTTGAACTTAAAATCAATATGTGACTTCCTGGTCTCTAATGCAAAACTCCACAAAATTTGGTTGGAGTAAAAGATTCAATTATTAAATATTTTCCTTCACACAAATAAGGCAATTGTGATAATGTAAGAGATCCAATCATAAGAGATGTTGCATAGTTCATTCTGAGTGATAATCACAATCCAATCAAAAGAGCTGTTGCATAATTCATTTTCAGTGATAATCACAATCATTTAATTCCCTCAGATATTACATCCAGCTTCAAGTCAAAATTTACAACAATTCTTACATGAGAGTCATAAAGAGTAGTAAAAATTTGCATATTCAGATGATGAACATCATACAGTGAAATCATCAGTGATTCATAAATGTCTGGGGGACTAGTTATATTCACAACATTCCATTAGATCACATTCTGCAGCAAGTCATAAACAGAAATAACTCTAGAAATAAAGAGTCCCTCACTGACACTCTACAGGACCAACATTTTTTCAAACATCCAACATATATCTGCTTCTTCTTTACAAACCGCAGATTATTAAAAACCATCTACAATGGTCTCAAGAAACTCTATCATTCCAATTTTGGCAACACAAGTATTTTCTTATATTTGAGGCAACATATTCAAAAGGTACCTTTATACAGAGTATGAAATTCTTTATCATGGCCTTTGACCTTAAACCTGATATCATGGATCAAAGGTCACTAATCATGTCCTTGACAATATCATGTTTCATAACCAAATACCAAGTTTAATATAATCCAATTTTAAAATAATTGAATTATTAAAGTAACACCATACAAGGTATCCAATTTTAAAATAATTGAATTATTAAAGTAACACCATACAAGGTATCCAATTTTAAACTTATTTTAAAATTGGATACCTTGTATGGTGTTACTTTAATAATTCAATTGAGTTATTAAAGTAACATCATACAAGGTATCCAATTTTAAAATAATTGAATTATTAAAGTAACACCATACAAGGTATCCAATTTTAAAATAATTGAATTATTAATGTAACACCATACAAGGTATCCAATTTTAAAATAATTGAATTATTAAAGTAACACCATACAAGGTAGCCAATTTTAAAATAACTGAATTATTAAAGTAACACCATACAAAGTAGCCAATCTTAAACTAATTGAATTATTAAAGTAACACCACACAAGGTAGTCTTATACCCACAAACTGCATTTGATAAAGTCATATCATATTTTATTTTATTATCCTGCTTTCAAACTACTACAGATAAATGCCTGAGTCAAGACCTTTGACCTTTAAGTCAATGACATAGACCATTAAACCAGTTACAAAGTGGTGACTATCAACTTGTTCCTTGGAATGCAATTAATACAAAGTCTGGTCAAAATTAAACTGAATTTGGAGAAGTCAGTGTGTTCACAAACTTAATTAAGTACCAAATAAATGCAACCAATGTCATTTATCAAAGGTCAATTATGTCTGTTTTTCTTAACTCCTTCAAAAACTGTGCACACATTGATGGGAAACTTTGCACCTATTTCATTCAGTATTGTTTTCAGGGATTTTTTTGTGAACCCCTTAGACCAATTAGCACTCATTTTCATTCAGAAAATACTGCAGGGAGAGTTTGAGTGAAAATCTAATGTAAATGCCATCAATCATGCAAGAGGTATAGTGATTAAAAACTTTTCAAGATGGCCATGGTGCCAGGCTGGAGGTCTGATGATTTTTATTTGAACTACCGGTAGATAGATACTGATTTGGGGCAACATGACATTTATAAATCTTTAAGTGGAAATCCCATCTGAAAAGGATTATCAATAACATCTTCAAGATGGCCATTATTTTACACATACTGGAATCATTTTCAATTAGAGCTTAACATAAATTGCTATCATTTTTTGTCTCTATATGACCATCTGTTAATGTGAAGTAGGGCTAAATTTTTTTAAGGTGGCCACAAATGACAGGTAGTGGCCATATTGACTGTTAGATCATTACCATTTTCATTTAATGCCAATAAAACATAACACAATGTTTTTAGGCAAAAGCCCATGTCAATATGACAATTTGTTCTGAAAGAATAGCAATACAAATATTTGCAAGATGGCCAACAGCAGTCATATTGGCTCTCACAATGATTCCATTCACATTTCAGACCAGCCAGAGATTCTAAGGAGTCTTTAGGAGCGGTAGTGATAATGATTTTTAATATGGCCACTGTGGCACCAATATGCTCAACCAATTTCATTTAGGACCAACTAGACTTTCAGACAAATGTGTGTGTAAAGTTTCAGGACAATCTTGTAGCTGTGTAAGAGAAGAACAATAGCAAACATGCACATACAGATGATTGATGGACAACAAGCCATCATATAAGCACTTCTAGAGTAGGAACAGCAGAAATAATGACTTAAATTCAGGGACAGACTTCCAGAAATGATGTGCTTCATGGTACCTGTTCTTTTCTTTTATAATAATCATTCACCTTCAATCATTTAAAAAGAGACCATATATTTTATGCAAGGTTCTACCAAGGCCGACTATTATCTCTGATTTGAAAAACCTTGAGTTAAAAGGATTACATTCAAAATAAGAGTTGCACAATTGGTTACAATTTAGTTGATCATTGGCATGAATCTAATCAAGGTCACAGCATAGATTTGCCAAAACATTTACTTTAAGTATGTAGTGAATGCTTATATTTCTTATTTAAAAAAGTCACAAATGAAAGCTGTTGAAATGGCACAAAATGGCAACCAACCATTGAAAAAGGCAAAACTCTCCTTTGCAAACCAAAGATCTCTATTGACATAATAACAAATACTAAGCACTTATATAATTATCATTATTATCATTGTTATTATTATTATTATTATTATTATTATTATTATTATTATTAAGATGATTTTATGTGCACTATTCAAATCATAAAATATGCATATATGTTCCCACCCAAATTTTGTTTTCAAGATAGAGAACTCTATCCTACTCACTCTACTCCTTCACACAAGTTAAAAAGTCACTGATCTTTGTTTTATACACCATATCAAAACACCAATTTCAAAACACCATATCAAAACACCAATTTCAAAACACCATATCAAAACACCAATTTCAAAACTGATACAGTTTGCATATCATTATAAAAGGGCAGCGACTCTTTGGCTGGCCATCTTTGTAAATGAGGCCTGTAAACAGTTGTTTAAACTTTAAAAATTGGATTATCTGGATTAGCTAGTTGCTCAACTTGCCAAGATCGAAAACCCGTCAGCTAATTTGAGAGGCCTGCAATTAGAATAAAAAGAAGTTGTATATGGCTCACAACTGAGACAAATAAACCAAAACATGGCCTCTATTTACTGAAAAGTTTGAAATATTGAAAATACTGAATAAATGACTCCAAGTCCTAATAAAAAGGGATGTATCTTGCATCTCTTCTCAAAGATTAACTTTTTTCATCAGAGACAACTTTTAACTGGCAAACATACCAGTGCAAAAGGTGACTTCAGCCTATGCTGTAATGACATGACTGGTTTACCCACCATTCATCAAGTAAATTGCTTTTACCTTCTATACTAATTATAAAACTGCCTTGCTTTGAAATCTGACATAATGACACCTCAGAGTTAAACTGACAATGTGATTGGACTACAAAGAGTAGCAGCAAGATAATAAATGTTTCAAAATAAACTCACATAATTTTCGTTTATGCCTTCCTTATGATGCAATTTAATTTGCATACACTGAGTGATTACTGTAAGTTATGCATTGGCATAGACTGCGTGATTACTGTAGGTTATGCATTGGCATAGACTGAGTGATTACTGTAGGTTATGCATTGGCATAGACTGAGTGAATACTGTAGGTTATGCATTGGCATAGACTGAGTGATTACTGTAGGTTATGCATTGGCATAGACTGAGTGAATACTGTAGGTTATGCATTGGCACAGACAGTGATTACTGTAGGTTATGCATTGGCATAGACTGAGTGATTACTGTAGGTTATGCATTGGCATAGACTGAGTGAATACTGTAGGTTATGCATTGGCACAGACAGTGATTACTGTAGGTTATGCATTGGCATAGACTGAGTGACTTCTGTAGGTTATGCATTGGCATAGACTGAGTGATTACTGTATGTTATGCATCGGAATAGACTGAGTGATTACTGTAGGTTATGCTTCAATGACCACTCAAGGATGGGAGAAACCATCGTTTGGTTATGAAATGTTTCAGGAAATTCTCTACCGAAAGAAGGTGACAATCACATATTACATTTAAACAGGAAATATGACAGGAGACATTAGGATGGTCATTTGACCAAGTGACTAATATGAACAGGTGACTATTAGGACAGGTTTGACTGTACATGCAATTACGATCTTGTAAACATTTATTTGCATCCACTACAAATCTATACATTGTGCGGGTAAAAATCCATACATGTGTTCAGCCTACATTCATCTAGTTTAATCAGTATCCAGAGTTTCCCCTAGGGTACAAGATAGAGAGTCAAAAATCCCCCCAGCCCTTTGTATTAGAACTGAGGTCAGAATAAATTCTAGCATTCTCCAATGTGCAAATAAGTGAAAAGAGAGACACTGAAATGGAGACAAGTGTTCTATGCCCATCATGCAGTAGTGTAGGTGTGTGCAAATACACTTTCTCAAAAAAACAGCTTTGGTGAAAGTCTAACGGTTATTTGCAGCTTGTAAACCCCTGGACATTATTAATAATGTGATCTTTTGATGTACAGGAGTTTACCACCATCCTAACTTCTGGATGTCATAAGGCATCATTCAAAAGTTAGAAGAGTGAAAATATCCAGTACACCCAGTCAAAAGACAGTGTGAAGAAAAACAGCTTTTGTTTTTCCTTCCCCAATGTATTAAAAATAGTAACATTTCTTGTTCAGAATGGGAGGCAAACATTTTACCATATTAACAGGGTGGGTGATATTTTATGAATTACTTCCTCTTCACATAATATTATAGTGCCATCACAACAAAATATTTATATTTGATTCAATTAGATTGAATATAGATGAAAATATGTTTAAACTTTCAAGAAGCGTATCTAATATTGAATTTATACATATCTAATATTAAATTTATGCATATCTAATATTAAATTTATACACATCTAAACTATCAAATGGATGAAAATATTTTCTTCATATTTATGCCACTGACACTGTTTTGTAATTCCCATGAATATGTCATGTGATTTTCATATGTATGCCTTGCCACTGACACTGTTTTATAATTCCCATGAATATGTCATGTGATTTTCATATGCCTTGCTGCTGACACTGTTTTGTAATTCTCATGAATATATCATATGATTTTCATCACACCCCATCCAAAGTTCTGTACACTCCAAGAGAACTGTAAATACCATGTTCTATGCACTTTTATGCACTACAGATCAAATATTGTGAAAATGTTCCAAGACACAATAAAAGAAGTTTTCATGTTTAAAATGATCTAAGAAGAATTTTCAAGCTGGTAGCTGGCAATTTTAAGAATATATCTATAGAGGAATAGCTGCCTACAATTACAGAATTACAACAAAGTTAATTCAAAAGTATTATATTCATCATTACCTTCTGTCAGACACAATTCATTCAATTAAGATAAACATTTTATATCTGGTACAAATCAGTAAAAGCATAAAAGGTGCTTGATTTTCCCAGTAGACATTAGTGAAAGCATTTGCCAGACACCCAATTCAATCTATGTCAAAGAGAACCCATAAATGTTAAATTTCCTTTCATGCCCAATCAATTATGATAAGGAGTGTCATATATATGATAATAATGAGGCAAAAAAGGGCACATTAGCTACTTCTGGCAAAATAAAAATTCAAGAAGTGGTTTGTAACAAATTATCACAGAGTTCTACAAGTCATGCAGTACTGATGGGATGGCAAGAGAAATGCATATAACAGCTAGTGGATGTATACTGACACAACACACACACACACACACACACACACACACACACACACACACACACACACACACACACACACACACACACACACACACACACACACACACACACACACACACACACACACACACACACACACACACACACACACACACACAGAGGGTCGACTTACACAGAAACACTCTTGTTGGTTGGGGTCAACTTACACAGGAACACTCATGTTGGTTTGGGTCAACTTACACAGGAACACTCTTGTTGGTTTGGGTCAACTTACACAGGAACACTCTTGTTGGTTGGGGTCAACTTACACAGGAACACTCTTGTTGGTTGGGGTCAACTTACACAGGAACACTCTTGTTGGTTGGGGTCAACTTACACAGGAACACTCTTGTTGGTTGGGGTCAACTTACACAGGAACACTCTTGTTGGTTGGGGTCAACTTACACAAGAACACTCTTGTTGGTTGGGGTCAACTTACACAGGAACACTCTTGTTGGTTGGGGTCAACTTACACAGGAACACTCTTGTTGGTTGGGGTCAACTTACACAGGAACACTCTTGTTGGTTGGGGTCAACTTACACAGGAACACTCTTGTTGGTTGGGGTCAACTTACACAGGAACACTCTTGTTGGTTGGGGTCAACTTACACAGGAACACTCTTGTTGGTTAGGGTCAACTTACACAGGAACACTCTTGTTGGTTGGGGTCAACTTACACAGGAACACTCTTGTTGGTTGGGGTCAACTTACACAGAAACACTCTTGTTCCCACTGGCCTACTCATGCATCACCAACTTGGTTGTCCTATCTCTTATACTACCCATCCACTCTTACGTTCAGTCATGAAAGCTATTTCCATTTTTGCTTTGAGGTTCTCACCCTTCCTTTTAGAAGAACCATCCTCTTACAACCATGGTTATGTCTCCCATATAGACATCAACTACACATGCCTTAGACAAACTTTACAAGAATTTCACCTTCGCCTGGAGTCAAGCCATTTTTGCCTTGTGCAAAAAACTGGACTGCCTCTTTCTGCTGTGCAATTAATTTTTAAAACACGAGACTTCACCTGTGACACACACCAAAAACCATGAACTTAATTAATCACACTACCATTGTTAATACACAAGCCAATACATGTTTGGAAAATTATACAGTCATGATTCTCATAATATACCGATCTCTGCAAAGTTTAAACATATGACAAATGCTTCAGCAAGCATAAAAGCTGTTTCTGCAACAGTTAAACCTTTGGCAACTCAATAAACAAGACCCAATCTACACCCCTGACCCATTTTGCTTGACATAGTTACCAAATGGAACCTCATGAATAAACTAATCAAACCCCTACTTGATGTACTCAAGAACTAGCATTGTTAATTATTCCACAGATTTAATGTTATACAAAATTGCACATATCAATTAAAAATCACTACATCATACAATGATATCTGCAAAATTCACACTGTTATACATTGTAATAAATATTAAGCATTTATTGAAGGTAAATCTACTGCATTCAATTATTCTTAAAATGAATCCGTAATTTACTCATGTAAATTTGCAGTACATAGTATCATAAATTAGAGCCAGATGCTTTTCCCACATGACAATAATCTTCTTTTAAAGTTTAGTATATTTGTCATTGAGTTTAGTTTGTGTATTATTATAAAACCTCAATTTTGCCTATTTCCTTATTATTATTATATCACCTGGCAACTTCTATTTTACCACAGTCTAACTTGACCAGATGCACTAACAACATTTTATTGTGTGAGTGGGGGGTGAAGATGCCAAGTCCCACCAGCAGGGAATTATTCCCCCACCCCCACCCCAAGTTTCCTACAACTACCTTTTCTATCCTAATGAAGCTACATGTTTATGATGAAATAATTTACTTGTCCAATACTTCATTATTAATTTTTCGTCATTCTGTACTCTGAATTTTAGCTTTTAAAATTAATTGCATCAATTACAATCATCTTGATATTGATCATCAGTGGAATTGCATATTAATTAAATTTGAAAAAATGTTGAAGAAAGCAAATAAATCATCACCCCCATATGCAGCACTAACAAACTGACCTAATTTCAAGACCAGCATAAGTTTTAATTATGAGGGTACACATACTTATTCTGATTTTAAATAAAAGGGGCACCTGCCATGAAGCACAGTCTATGCACAACACAAATCTTTAAGTTCAATGGCAGCTACCCATCTGATAAAGTACTCAAGAGATCAGGATGCAGTGCATGCAGCATTACTTGTCTCATTTTTCATCAGGATAAAAAACCTTCTGTCTTTATGTTAAGATAGCAAAAGGCCTTGCCAGGCTATCTTTCAATCCCCTAGCTAAGGACTGGAAAATACATTATTCATCAGGGAAATCTTTAGACCTGATTTTCATATTCCAGCGTATATATCAAAAAATGAGGGTATCTCATTCCTCCACAAGTAAAGTTTTTTATCATATACAAATAGTAATACATTTTAAATTGTTCATAAACACAGTATTAGCATTCTTACAAGAATGAAAGAGTACTGTTCTTTAATGAATCTCAATCCATATCAGTTCATCCAAGGACTGGTCTGGTGACCTGCAGATGGTTAGATACGATCAATGCTAATGTCTTTTGCCAAAATTAAAAGAAACTTTGCTATATAAACTGGATAGTCATTTGAACTAAAAAAACAGCTCAAATCTCCCTACATACACATAATCATATTGAGAAATATGCTCCAGGAAAGAAGAGAAGTTGGAGTTAAACTCTTTTTAAGTGGCTGCCTTCTCTGTTATCAATTATATTGGCTAGATATAATGTATGGGTAATAAAGAGAAATTCAGCTTTAGCAGCAAAAGAGATATATCATGGCTGACTTGTTAGCATAGAAAAAGGAGGGGGTCTCAAACAGTTGCCAGAGAATTCAAATGCAGATGGGGAGAGGAAAAGGGTTTGAAAAAAGGTTCCTTCAGATTACCATATATTTTCTATTATAATAAGCATAATGCCCTGGCAGATATGGGTCTATGCAGTTTTCTAGAAATAATCAGTAGAGCAAACAACACAGACCCTGATGTGCTAACATATTATGCGATGGAAGGTCAGGGTCTGTACTGTTTATTTGCAGTTGGATTCAACTTGAAAGGGAGTATCAACAGTACTTGGCAAGGTGTCTTTGCAGAGATTGCTTGAAAAAGAAAAACAAGGACTCAACAGATGGGTGGAGCTTTGGGTCAAAGTAGAGGTATGCAGGGGAAACTAGCAAATAGGTGGCTTTTTAGAAGGAACTTGTTTGAAAACTAAATTTGCTGGATAAAAAAAACAAAAGAACAGCAACAAAAAGAACAACAACACAACAACCAAAACAACAATACAAATGATAATAATAATAATAAATTAATAGTCACCACGATGATTGTAATAGTTTTGTCAATTTTAAATGTTATTGCACAATAATTCTAACAGCTGACACCTATGACATAGATATATACATCTTCTGAGAATTTCTTCATTGGTAATACATGGAAATTAAATTGTTTTTAAATATTCAGTATTTTTAAAACTTAAGAGTTCATAAATAGGAGATACCTATCATAAAATTTTTTTTTTAATTTCCAGGTGTCATGGTTTCATTTAAAAATATTTAAAAATGTACCGCAAATTGTTTTGACTCATAAGAACACATTTTACTGTTAATGAAACTAGTTTTTGATAATGAATACACTTATAAACATATCACCACATGAAGTCTTTGACTCTCCTGTTTTAGTAAGGGGAAATACAGTAACAATTTAATGAAACATGATTTAATTATTATTATTATTACTATTATTTTTCAGAAACTGTATGTGAAGAACTATTGAGAATGTCATGAGACTGATAGCAATGACAGCTTTATATTATTCCCATTAGTGAGGTTGTATGCATATTCCCATTAGTGAGTTTGTATGCATATTCCCATTAGTGAGTTTATATGCATATTCCCATTAATGAGTTTCTATGCATATTCCCATTAGTGAGTTTGTATGCATATTCCCCATTAGTGAGTTTATATGCATATTCCCATTAATGAGTTTCTATGCATATTCCCATTAGTGAGTTTGTATGCATATTCCCCATTAGTGAGTTTAAATGCATATTCCCATTAGTGAGTTTGTATGCGCATTCCCATTAGTGAGTTTATATGCATATTTCATTCTGCAGTGACAGCTTTATTGTATTCCCATTAGTGAGTTTGTATGCATATTTTAATTTTCTGTAGCCATGTATGGATGAAAACACTGTCAGGTTCTTTTTTTAACCAACTTGATTTACAAATCCAACTTGATTTACAAGTTAACAACTATCTTGAGTTAAAAGAACTTTACATTTAAAAAAATTGGCACACTTCCATTTTAATTTTCAATTTTTTTTCACTTCCAAAAAAAGATTGCATTTCTGTGTTTGTTTTCTTTTTGTTTGTAAAACTGTCAAAGTTTCCACTCACAATTTTAAAACAACACCAAACACACACCAGAAATGTAACTTTTATTTGTCAAAAACAAAGCATTGAACATTACAATGGAAGTGTTATTTATTGGGAAGCAAGGATATAATGCAACCTAGTGTATCCCTATTTAGACCACCTCCAAACAGCATTCATCATATTAATACACAATCCTGACAAAAAGAATATTAACTTTGCAAACAAAATATTTTAAATTTTTCATCAGTATTTGATTTATATGGAGAGAGAAGAGTAATTACTTTTTGTCTCCAGATATTTAGGGCATATCAAGACACACAAACACAATTTGAAGATTTCTACCCTAAAAGTATTTTTATTATCTCAAATTTCAGATTAGGAAAAGACAAATGCTTTAAATATATCCATCATGAATTTTCTCTAAATTAAAAAGGCAAAAAAGCATTGTTGCGGTTTTGATTCTAACTTAAATGAACAATCAAAAAGTCATTTGGTTACATTTTCATTTTTACAGGCGTGTTCCAAACTTTGAAGCATCGTATTTACCTTAGAATGCAAAGTACCACCTTTTTTCCCTTAGAAGAATGACTCTACACAGGCTGCTTTTTAACCAGAATTAAAATTGTGGCTTTAAACTTGTCATGCTGCAAGAACATTTGCTAGAAACAGAATCAGTCATTTAATTTTTTTGTTCATATAAGTCACAAATGGTATAATTGTATTTTCAGTTTCTTGTAGTTTGATACTCAAGCAAACAAGATCCCAGAAAGATTTCAATATTGCATTTTATTGTTCTGAAATGTGCATGGCTTTATTCCAGAATGATAGGTGATATCCCATCTTGGCAAAAGCCATAATAAAAACTAAGTCTTATTCCATCCGCTGACCTGAACAGCTGTGTTGAGGACATTTTCTCATCAAACCATACCTAGATGTATAGAACAGGATTATAAATAGACATTTTGATAATCCAAGTAAATTAATTAAATTTAAACTAAGGTATCTATTTGGAAAAAAATGAAGCCAGTACTTACCAAAAAGGTCACTAAATTATTCAGTGCACATAGATCAGAATGACTGGTGTTTAAGAATTTATTATTCAAAATTAAATTCATGTATTCTATCTGATGCATGCTAATTTACAAAATTGTTTGGCTTTGAATTGGGTTTTATGGCAGAGAATACACTAAGGTTAATTAGTGTCAAAGTAACTTGAGTCAAGTGTCTTGCCCAATGACAAACCAGGGCAGGCAACCAGAATTGATTTGATGGTTGGAATCAAACCCACACACTTCTGTTCACAAGTTTAAAAAGCAAAGCACTGAGCCATCATTGATCTCATACAAAAAATGTAATTGCAGTAGAATATAAAACATGAAATTTTGCAGACCCAAATATTTTTGTTGTTGTGGAGAATGTTATACAATAAGGCTGAGCCAGTTGTTTGAGCAATTTTGAGTACGTGAGTCATCAATGTTTTACTGTAAGACAATTATAAACAATGCCTTTAGCTTATAAAGAATTGTTATCTACAATGTGGACCTCTAAAAATCAATGTCATGCACATTTTCTTTTAAAAGGCACAATTTTTATTTTATAAATATCAAACATTATACAGCATAATTTTTATGTAAAACTAATAATTTCATATAAAATAATCTTCATTATTAAAATGCACATTTTTAAGAGCAATAAAGTTATGAAATTATTAATCATAACAGACTATCATAGATTATTGAAAGAAAATTTCTTATAGTAAAAGTGCTGCTTTTTACAGTAATTACAGTAAAACCTGTCTTGAGAGAATGTTGCTATGAGACCACCTGTCTAGAGAGATCAAGTTCTCCATGTGCTGATTAATTGATTATATAATCTGACCTGTTATGGGAGACCATCTGCCTAAAGAGAACATTTCTATTTTGGCAGCAGAACATTAATTTAAGACTGGTTTTTCCGTACTATCAAATCTTCAAATTCTTTATCAAAACATCTACCATATCCAAATTGAATACTTTGTCAAAATTTACATTTTTTTAATGTAAATAATCTTTGTTTGAACATTAATCATAAAAATATTTCAATATGAAAATTCAATAAAAACTGAGGTATTAAATCGAATTATACTAATCAAATTGACATTTTACAAAACTGAAAATCATTTTCATACATTAAAAGTAATGCATCTTAGGTTTCCCAGGATGCATCTAATCATGATGTCCATGCCATGATCTTAGACTTCTACACATAAAATTTGATTCAGTACCTTAAGAATTTTCTAGTTTTTCTCTTAGTTTTTATACTTTCACAGATTGGCAATAATTACTTTGCAATATATAGCCAGGATTGTGTCCATGTGCCATTAAACACTATACATATTAAAGTGAGACTCTCTGGAAATAAAATTATTGAAACAGGTATGAAAATGGCCAATAATTATTCTGCAATATATAGTCAGGATTGTGTTGATATGCTATTAAACACTATACATGCATACATATTAAAGTGAGACTGTCTGGTAATAAAATTATCAAAAAGGTATGAAAATAAATAGTTACCATAAGGACATTTTCAAATGATTCATTTCAACAGAGGGGGATATACAATACAATCTGTCTCCAGCAAACACTCCTCATCCTAATAATGATAATAATAATAAAATAATAATAATAACAACAACAACAACAACAACAACAATAATAATAATAATAATAATAATAACAACAACAACAACAATAATAATAATAATAATAATAATAACAACAACAACAACAATAATAATAATAATAATAAATAACAACAACAATAATAATAATAAATAATAATAAATAATAATAATAATAATAAATAATAATAATAATAATAATAATAATAATAATAATAATAATAATAATAATAATAAAAATCTCCTTTTTTAATGACAGTAGCTCAATAAGAATATAAAGATATCTAGTCTTCCTTTAGGCCCTTAATTACTTTCTAACAGTCCACATGCATATATCTTATTAACAAAAACATGAAGGAAAGTCAACTCAAAACCAAAGTACAATTAAGTGATATGACTTAACATCACTCTGAAGAAATCAATGATATTAGAAGAAAAATAAATTAACACAAAGACAAAACAGAATAAAAACAGGGATTAACAAAAAATGATGACATACATAAATCAACCAAATCAAGTTTCAAATACTGGAGATATTGTACAGTAAAAGTTTCATTTGAAGAGAATCATCCGTCTGACATGGGAAAAGAAGTCCATATGTATGTTCCAAAATATTTATAACTATATCAATATTTCATAAAGCAAGTATGGACATGGATCTTGAAACAGGTGGTTGCTAAATGAAGATTCCTTTCTGTAATAGTTTGGTTCATTGGACCTAGACAAATGTTTACCACAGGTAGTTGTCTCATTGTCTCATAGAGTAACCTTTAAGGCTGGTTTTACTCCAGTTTTAAGAAAGTCAACTATTTACAACACTCCATAACTATAAGTATCTCAGGATCTGGCAGTCCCTTTCATAAGGCATGTTTGGTGATGGATTCTATTTAAAATCATGTATAAAATAACTATATATAAGGTGATCTCACATATAAGGCAGTCCCTTTCATAAGACAGGTATCGATCCCATTTATTATCATGTATGAAACAGTCACATGTACAAGACAGTCTATTTCATAAGTCTGGTACAGTATAATTTCATTATTTTGTAGTAATACAGCTCTATCACATTACAACACAGTAATCAGGGTCCATTACTATAGATGCCATTACATACCAAACTGTACTGTGAACCATGGTATACTGAGAATAGCATAATATACAGAATCGTGGTATAGCAGAACTATCTAAATGTGTTAAATAATAAAATTCTGAATAGGAAATTAAGACAAGATGTTGATTTGCCTATTTTCATTCAACTCTTATTGTTAATTATCGAACTGATTTTAGTCACATGTCCATAGGAATAATGTGCTATATCCGGAACCGTGTTATACCGAGGTGTATTATAAAAGGGTATAACATTCTTCAATATGAAGCAACCTCACCTAAAATGGCAGTCCATTTTGGTGACTCCATGAACAGCATTACATTATGTGAGTACTTTATAAGTTTTAGGAATTTAAACACCAATTTTGCTCAATGAGAGACACAAATTATTTTCTGATGAAAATATTCCAAATTTACAATTTCAGTTTCAAAGCAAAAAATGTTGTAAAGAAAACAAATTTCTAAGCATTACAAAAAAACTATACCAAAAACTAGTTCAAGACAATTCCTTGAACACAAACAAGTCAATCCTTTCCATATTCAAAAGGCCTAAATGATTGATATTCTTTGTTTTGACATGACAAAGTGGGAAAATGTTCATACATCAAATTCTTTACCAATGAACAGAACTAAATCTGTATAATACATCAAAAAATCTGGTGACTCCTTCATCCTTCAGCTTGGAGAAAGAAAGCTGCTTTTTGCACAACAAACAATTTCTTGTAAAATCAGGAATTACATGACATAACTGTCAGTAACATTCCAATTACCGTACATACTCATTTGCAAGTTGGGTCCAACTGCAAATTGCATAGAACCAAATTTGCCATTGCATAATATGCTAGGATATCCAAGTCTTTGCAGTCTGTTTGGGAGCAGAGACTCTGATCTGCCAGCACATATTGCACCAATGGTTAAGGGTCTATGTGGTCTTCATTTGGATCAAACATAGAAGTGAGTTCATACGGTATCCTGCTGTTAAAAGGCATGGAAATTCAATACATCTACTGAGGCAGTATACCTCCTTGTGCCAGTCTGAAAATATAGGCTGCTGTTTAACTTAATTTTCTATATTCTTTTTATCAACTAATTTTTTCTAATTGGCTTTAAAAAAATAATCATAATTATTCAACCAATTCTTAAATAGGATAAATTTTATACTTTTGTGTAGAAATACTTTCTATATAAAAAATAAAGTACAAAAGATGGTTAAATATTTTATGTATATAATTTACAAAACTTTAGATGATATGAAACATTACAGACAGAACAGTAATTAGTAATTAGTAGTTCCTTCCTTAACAACCCTTCTGAGTTATGTGAATTCCCTTTATATTGTACACATCCTATTTGGCACTCAGAACAATTGATACCTAAACATAATTAAATGTCAAACTACCAGTACTGCATTCCCAAAAATCCCATTTTCAAAATAATGATCAGCATTCCTTCCAAAAATATTAACAAAAAGATTCCAGTACTTTTCTAGACCAAAAATTAAAAATTTCCAGACCTTACAATGTGACAAGTGTTTGACCTAATGAGGATAAATGACTTAAAATTTGCAAATAAAATGTACAGAGATGAAACAGTGTAATCTAACTATACAATTTTATATGTATACTAAAACTTTTCCCAAATGCAACAGAGCAGTCATGTTAATGGTTCTGTTGTAATGAAAATTTATGAATTTTTCAATACTTTCAGATGTTTAACATATTAGAACGTTTCCAGATTACCTGACTTGCATGGGTGGAAACCAAAAGAAAAGAATGTGATACAAGTACAAGATGCTAAATGGGGTCAAGGAAGCATTTTATTGCATAATGCAACTTGTACAGATGGCTTTGTTCTATATTTTTTAAAGAACTTTTCAAGGTAGAGTGTCAAAGTTTAATAGAACATTGTTATTAAGATTGAAAGCAAAAAAGCCAAGATGAAAAAGAAAAAAAACCAGCATCATGAAACAAATTAAGTTTAATTTCATGAGATTATTTATGACTGTACACTTATATATTTCATCTTATACATCACTCTTCTTTTATACATCAAGGCATGACCTTGAGTAACAATATCAACCTTGAAGGACAGTATTTACCTAGTGTTTGATGTCTCATTAGTACATTAATGACACACCACAGCAGGTGTTTGACTACTGTATGCATCTAGTCACAAGTCCAGTAAGTTAATGACCAAGTCATCAAGGCTGTGCTTGGAAAATATAAACATTTCCCTGAATATTCATTTTCAGGTTAAGAAACCTGCCAATATATTCAAATCTCTGAAATATCTGGTTACATCCAGAAGTATGGACTCTTCCCAAAATGAAATAAACTGCTGTAAAAATAATTCTATTTTATCTGGACATGATTAATGTAAATCAAACCAAATCATAACATCTTGGCAAAATGAAGTCAATTATCATGTCAGCAACACAAAAAGCACACATGTAATTAATGTTTAAAACTTTATTGCATTATTTCTTGCCAAAATTATTCTTCCAAATATAGTTTAGTGCCAAACTTTCTAACATTTTTTGTGCTTGTTTTTTTGTTTACAGTATGTACAAGAAATGTAACAGCACTTAGTTTTTTTCAAAGTACAGAGAGACAGGGCATGACTATAGATCTATTCCACTGTTACCTAGTACCTACACCTTCAAATGGTAAGAATGTCAAACAGGAAAAATCATTTTCTTGTGTAATCTGTCTGCTAACAAGATACAGCTAGTTCTATGCTACAGTTCTGCTAAATGAGAGAATACAAAACAACATTTATGCAGACTCCATATGTGACCACAGTTCAACTACATTATCAGTTGGTGTACAAGGCATCACACCAGCATATACTTTTACCACAATTGTAATATAACTGCAAAATTCATAACAACTTAATGGAGGAGAATTAAACTATTCAGATTCATTGGTTTTAAAATATTACCTCCAGTCATAAAGTCAGATGCCAAAATAACAACAGGTCATTTTGTAACTTCACAGTTTGGACTCGAAATATTACCTTTTCTGTCTTGTAAATGATCTATTTGATTGGTTCATAAATGAGCCTGAGCAAACATTTTATAAACAATATCCCTCCACCGGTTGTTGAGCAACGAAATTTAAACTAACCATTTAGGAAGATTAAAAGCATTGTCACATGTCATGAGCAACAATCCACTACATGCCTATATAAAACCTGGCTGCCTGTGCTCAAGATTTTCTCATCTCCCATGAATATGCATAAATCTGCCTTCACATACATGGCTATACAAATTAAAATTAAACACGCAAACAAATTTGAACCCGCACCCTTGGAGTCCAACAAGCTAACCAATGATACATCAGTCTCCATTAGCTGCTTCTTACAACATGCAGGAAGGTGCAATATGACTTTTCTAACTACCAAAGTCTACAGGATGTTTGACTTTAAGTGTTCAGACATGCTACTTTACTGAAAACAATGTGCTAAATGAACTAGAAATTCAAAGCATAACTGACTTGCAAAGAAAGAAAGCTCAATATCAAAAGAATATTATTTATGTTTTTTGACACAAATATTACAAAATTTATGGCTAAATTGTTTTGCCATGTCAACAAAACATTAACCTTAGCATGCTGAAATAAAGTATAGCAAGTTCCCATCCAGTATTTAAAATTAATTACTGTTATCATTAGCATCAATCATGTACATGAAGTAAACTCATAAAAGATGCCAAATATGACTTGATGGACAAAGTCTAGGAAAATTTGCTACTTAAACTGACAAACTGAAATATTGCAATGGGTTAAATATCTGTCTAAAACAAATGGTTTAAGAAAATCTATTTTTTAGATTCCTCTGACTGACACAAACTACAAAACTGCACTTCTAATAGTGGAGTGATACCATAATGCATGCTCAGCTATAAAGAGCTTGTACACATGTCTGCATTGGCATAGATTTAGCATATCAAAATGTCAGGGCCTAATCTGTTCACATGCAATCACTACTTAACAAGTCTGCATTGACACACATTTAGCATATCAAAATGTCAGAGTCTAAACCATTTACATGCAATCACTATTGAACAAGTCTGTATTGGCAAACATTTAGCATATCAAAATGTCAGGGTCTAAACTGTTCACATGCAATCACTACTGAACAAGTCTGCATTGGCATACATTTAGCATATCAAAATTTCAGGGTCTAAACTGTTCACATGCAATCACTACTTAACAAGTCTGCATTGGCATACATTTAGCATATCAAAATGTCAGGGTCTAAACTGTTCACATGCAATCACTACTTAACAAGTCTGCATTGGCATACATTTAGCATATCAAAATGTCAGGGTCTAATCTGTTCACATGCAATCACTACTTAACAAGTCTGCATTGGCATACATTTAGCATATCAAAATGTCCAGGTCTAAACCATTTACATGCAATCACTATTGAACAAGTCTGCATTGGCATACATTTAGCATATCAAAATGTCAGGGTCTGATCTGTTCACATGTAATCACTACTTAACAAGTCTGCATTGGCATACATTTAGCATATCAAAATGTCAGGGTCTAATCTGTTCACATGTAATCACTACTTAACAAGTCTGCATTAGCATACATTTAGCATGCCAAAATATTAGGGTCTAAACTGTTCACATGCAATCACTACTTAACAAGTCTGCATTGGCATACATTTAGCATATCAAAATGTCCAGGTCTAAACCATTTACATGCAATCACTATTGAACAAGTCTGCATTGGCATACATTTAGCATATCAAAATGTCAGGGTCTGATCTGTTCACATGTAATCACTACTTAACAAGTCTGCATTGGCATACATTTAGCATATCAAAATGTCAGGGTCTAATCTGTTCACATGTAATCACTACTTAACAAGTCTGCATTGGCATACATTTAGCATGCCAAAATATTAGGGTCTAAACTGTTCACATGCAATCACTACTTAACAAGTCTGCATTGGCATACATTTAGCATGTCAAAATGTCAAGGTTGAATCTGTTCACATGCAATCACTACTTAACAAGTTTGCATTGGCATAGATTTAGCATGCCAAAATGTCAGGGTCTAAACTGTTCACATGCAATCACTACTTAACAAGTCTGCATTAGCATACATTTAGCATGCCAAAATGTCAGGGTCTAAACCATTCACATGCAATCACTACTGAACAAGAGCCCAAGTGTATAACCCTCAGCAACTTCAAAGAGCATATTTTTAAATCTACTCTGGCATGGCATGCAATAAAATCAGGGTCTATGTTAAGTACATGAAATTATATTTAAACAAAAATCTGTCTGGCAGCACATTATGCTATGACACATATTATTCGATTTTGTCTGCAAGTGTCTAGTGTTATAAATCAATAAATATTGTAAAAAAAATGCACCCATGTTGTATTAATAACATAATTAGACCCACACAGCATCATGACATCATATCCTCCAATGTACAAGATTTGTAAATTTTTAAGTTCTCTTGTAAAGAACTAACTGGCCAGCTTCTTTATCTACAGATTGCATTAGTGTACATACATGATTTATTGGTTCAACCTAATGATGAACTAAATCTGGCCAAAAGACATCAGAAGATGGGTTGCTCTCTCAAGAACTCTTTCTCACTCATCTTTTTTATGTTCTCTTGACTAAATACCTATTAACCTAATCAGTTTTTAATATGAACCTGGATCTGGTTTCCAAAGATTCTGAAATGAAAATATGTAAATGGCCATTAAACAGCAGGGAATTATGCTTCATACAGAATGCTGACTCTCTAATGCCATTTTTTTTTTCTACATTCTCACAGCCCCCCCCCCCATTTGTATGCTTTGCTGCTTTGTTACCATAATGCTGATACTAATGTATGAGTTACTTTCCAGACTTTAGTCCTCTCATCTCCATCTTCTGAAATAATTCCTGGAGGTAATTTCCTCCATATGTTGATGCTACTCCCAATAACATGGCTTTGGTCCTTGGATTGGTTTGGTCCTTGCTAATAGCATATTTATGTTTTCTCATTGCTGCCATGTAATTGTTTTTCATTGATTTACAGCATCTATCCCAGGACATATGATTGCAAGGTCCACACTAATATCTTCAAAATTGCATAAACAAATTCAAGAGAATATGTGAAAGTCACACATTATATTTTCAAACCCTGTATTTATTATCCAGTTTTGACAAACAACTCTGAGATATATTTGTATCTGTATATACTATATAAATTGTATGTGGGTGCTCACATGTGTGTGAGTGTGTGTGTTTTCAATCATGCATTTTGGTTTGCATAATGCTCTATGTGATTAAAACATATTTGGATGCTCTTGCATATATCAATCCAATATACCTTTTTGTATGATGTGCATTTCCATGTATACATCAATCCACTCAACCTTTTTGTATGATGTGCATTTCCATGTATACATCAATCCACCATACCTTTTTGTATGATGTGCATTTCCATGCATACATCAATCCACTCAACCTTTTTGTATGATGTGCATTTCCATGTATACATCAATCCACTATACCTTTTTTGTATGATGTGCATTTCCAGCTGTATTTTATGAACTTGCTTGTACATGTGTAAATAAGTGATGGAAATTAGTTTTTGTACTAATTGTATCCCCCCCCAAAAAATTTTGGTGCTTGAATATACCTTGGATGTTAATTTTCATTTGTTGAATTCTTCCACTCAGTGTACTTAAATTCCCCGCATAATATTTATATTATAGTTGTACTCATGGTTTTACTCTATTCATTTGTGTAAATTTGTTTCTATTGCTGCTAATGATCCCCACCCCACCCCCCGTTAATTGTAGCTTTCACTTGTTGGGAACCACTTATAATATGGTTCTCCTGTTACAATATGGACTTGTTGGAACATACCTCTGTATATTGTGACATTCCTTATAATACAGGTCATTTTAATGGCTGTGAAGAGTATCATTATAGAATGGGAGTACTGTACAAAGAAATTTCTTTCTCCATTCAGTGTAATCACACAGATCAAAAGTTGTTCCTAACTTTATTTCACAGAGGAAGTTTCCCATTTATGGTTGCATTATTGTGTCCATACTGATTTTTTAGATGTTCTATTTTATTTATAAAAAAAATGGTTTTGGTAAATAAATGCTGTATATCCAGGATATATTTTCATGTTTCTTATCAGTTTTTTTTCTTCAAACAAAGATGTAGTGATTTTAAAACCTTTTCAAACATTAACGACTTTTTGTCATTACTACATTAATAACACCAATTCCAGAAAATCAAGCCTAATGTTTTGAGCAGTTCCAGAAAAGTTTACCATACCAGGATAAAACTGCTAAAAGTTGAGAATAACATAAGTACTATATTTTCTATGTTGTCACTATAAAGCCACATAAATATACTGCAAATAATACAGTTTTCAAAACAGTTGTACATGATGGAGTAGAGCTAACAAGCACATCTTCACTCTAAGATGTTTCGTGAAGGTGGGACCAAGCTTAGAAAGGCTATACATATTTCACTGGTACAGTTAAACATTTTTGAGAATGGCCCTCATATACTTTTCCAGTGCAATGTAAATTTTCATTGGATGTTACTAAATATGCACGTGGAACAGTGGCTGATTGCATGGAATCAAATGGGTCCATATATCAGCAGACAAATCTCTTCTAAGTGTTTTTCTGAAATCTCATCTACTTGGTTTAAAACAGAAGGTTTATGTAACTCCATATCAGCCACTTGGAATAACATACTACAAGTGTAATTGCTTGCAATATCAAAACAAAAATGCAGATTAAATTTCATTTGTCAACTTCAAGTGGCCTTCCCATAAAAATCTTAACAGTATTTGTTAAAAAAGTTCAGAAATAGAGACAAAAAATAAAAGTATTAAAAAATTGCTGCAAAAACCTAACAATCTAGTCAGATGATCTCTCTCTTTCTCTCTCTCTCTCTCTCTCTCTCTCTCTCTCTCTCTCTCTCTCTATATATATATATATATATATATATATATATATATATATATATATATATATATATATATATATATATATATTTCTTGGCATCTGTCTGTCTATGGGAGACGATGGCTTAGCTACAAAGTAAGCTTTTGTTTATCCTTCTTTCTAGCTCTCTTTTCAGCTTGTTTTATTTTTCTCTCTTCCTCCCTGCCTGACAGCTAGATGCCAGCTGGAATGGTTGTTTACACAGCTCTCCCAGTCATTGACATTGATGTTTGCCGTCTTCATATCCTTCTTGCAAACGTCTTTGCAGCGCAGATGTGGTCGTCCAGTTGGTCGAGCACCTTCTGCTAACTCCCCATATAACAGGTCCTTGGGAATGTGCCCTGGGTCCATTCTCTTGACATGGCCAAGCCAGCGAAGGCGCCTCTTGCTGAGAATGGAGAACATGCTGTTCATATTGATGCGTTCTAGAACCTCTGTGTTGGGTACTTTGTCCTGCCACTGGATGTGCAGAATGCGCCGCAGACATCTCAGGTGGAAGCTGTTGAGTTTCCCCTCGTGTCTTGCATAGGTGGTCCATGTTTTGCTGCTGTAGAGAAGTGAGCTGAGCATGCAGGCTTGGTAGACATGCAGTTTGGTCTTCTCAGTGAGGTTGGGGTTGTTCCACACTCTCTGGTTAAGTCTGGTCATCACTGCTGCTGCCTTGGCAATCCTGCTGTTCACCTCAGAATCAATGGAGAGTGAGCTGGAGATGTTAGACCCGAGGTATGTGAAGTTCTCGACAACTTCCAAGTTGTACCCATCGATGGTGACAGAGGGAGGGGAGTCTGCATCCTACACCATGATGTTCATTTTCTTCAAACTGATGGTCAGTCCAAATTCCTTACAAGCATGGGAGAGGTGGCATACCAGCTGCTGAAGTCCATCTTCCATGTGTGATGTCAAGTCTGCATCATCGGCGAAGAGCAATTCACAGATGAGTACCTCTGTGACTTTAATCTTAGCACGAAGACGGGTGATGTTGAACAGCTTGCCGTCAGCCCTGGTATGGATGTACACTCCCTTGCTGCAGTCCTTGAATGCATACTGGAGAAGCATGGAGAAGAAGATGGCAAAGAGCGTCGGCGCAAGGACACAGCCTTGTTTGACTCCGCTGATGACTGGAAATGCTTCAGATGTTGCGCCATTGAAGCACATTGTGCTGTGCATGTTCTCATGGAACGACATGATGACAGCAAACAGACGTGGGGGGCAGCCAATCTTCTGCAGGAGTCTTAAATTTTCACTCCGACTAACAAGGTCAAACGCCTTCATTAGGTTTATGAAGGCAATGTAGACGGGTATCTGCTGCTCGCGACACTTCTCCTGCAGCTGACGTAGTGAGAAGATCATGTCTACAGTTGACCTGCCAGCTTGAAATTCACACTGGGACTCTGGGTAGATGCTGGAGGCTAGGATCTGCAAGTGCACCAAGGCAACATTGCCGAAAGCCTTTCCGACGATGCTGAGGAGGGAGATGCCCCAGTAGTTGTTGCAGTCGCTATGGTCTCCTTTGTTTTTGTACAAAGTGACGATGTTGGCGTCATGCATGTCCTGTGGGATGTATCCCTGTTCCCAGCAAAGGCAGAGGAGTATGTGTAGGGGCTGGAGCAATGCTGGTTTTCTGCTCTTGAGGACTTCAGGTGGAATGCCATCGCTTCCAGGAGCCTTCCCACAGGCAAGGCAATCGATGGCTTTTCCGAGCTCTTCCAGGGTGGGCTGTGTGTCTAGCTCCTCCTTGACAGGCAGGTCTGGAATGGCATCCAGGGCAGTTCCGGTGACATTGTTTTGGGTTGCACATAGCTCGAGATAGTGCTCAACCCATCACTGCAGTTGTTTCCCCTGGTCTGTGATGACTTCGCCCATCTTGGACTTGAGGGGGGCGGTCTTGTAGCTGGGGGGGCCTGTTGCCTTTTTGATACCCTCATACATTCCTCTTGCATCCCCAGTGTCAGCAGCTGTCTGTATACTGTTGCAAAGGTTCAGCCAGTAGGTGTTGGCACAGCTGTGGGCGGTCTTCTGAGTGTTGTTCCTTGCAATACTGAGGGCTTGTAGTGTTCTGGGGCTAGGTGCAGCCTTGTATGCCAGGAGGGCTTTCCTCTTTGCCTCAGTCACGGGCTCCATCTCCTCCCAGTTTGCCTCATACCAGTCAACATTCTTTTGCTCCCTTTTCCCGTTAGCTGTTATGGCTGAATTGTACACAGAGTCACGGATATGGGACCACTTGGAGTCAATGGTGTCATCACGTGTCACTTTGGTGAGGGCTTCCTTCAGTTTGCTGATGAACTGCTGTGTTTTCTCTGGGTTGCTTGCACAGCAGGTGTTGATGCATGGGTGACTCTTCTTCTTGGCGTGGTGCAGCTTCTTGGGTAATATTCGCACCTTGCTGGCCACGAGGGAATGGTTCGTGTCACAATCGGCACTGTGGTAGCTCTGGGTGAGGAGGACACTGGCCAGTTCTGCACGCCTGGTGATGACGAGGTCTAGCTGGTGCCAGTGGCGTGAACGTGGGTATCTCCATGACACCTGTGGATCTCCTTGCATTTGAAGAAAGTGTTGGTCACACATAGGCTGTGGGAGCAGCACATCTCCAGCAGTCACTGACCATTCTCGTTGATCTTGCCCCTTCCGTAAAAGCCAAGACAGGTGGACCAGGCCTCATGGTCAGCTCCCACTCTAGCATTGAAGTCTCCTAGTAAGTAAATGCTTTCATTGTTGGGGATACTGGATATTGCCTGATCCAGAGCCTCATAAAACTTGTCTTTCTCCTCATGGGTGGAGCAGAGGTTTGGGGCATACACGCTGAAGATGTTGACCGGGCTAAGGATGTTGACAGCCGGAGGGCAAGGATTCTCTCAGTACCTGATGATGGAGGTTCAATGAAGGCGATTAGCGTGTTCTTTATGGCAAAGCCTACACCATGCTGCCTAGGTTCATCTGAGGGCTTCCCTTGCCAAAAGAACATGTAATTGGCTTCACTGATGGTGCCGCTGTAAGCCAGTCGGGTCTCCTGGAGGCAGGCAATGCTGATGTTCAGTCGGGAGAGTTCTCTGTCAATGATGGCAGTCTTTCGTGCATTGTCGATCTGCTGTAGGTCAGCGGTCAATCCAGGACACATGGTATTGATGTTCCAGGTTGCAAAACGAAGAGTTGGAGTCTTCTTATTTCTTTTTTAATCTTTCCTGGTGTGGAGTTTTGTGGCCCACTTGTTGATATGGTTCTCTAAGCTCCATGCACCCAGTGAAGCAGGCAGGCCATGGCGGACAGCACCTTATTGACTAGGGGCTGCCCAGCTTGAGGCGGGCGGTAGCTGTCCAGTGAGATCTGGTGATCTCTCCCACCATCAGTAACCCCTGGCGCCAAGCTCTACGCCAATTGAGCTTTGACTTAGAACCTGTAAACTGCTACTTTTCGTGTTGTGCCGATGCCATACGATGATGCTGGAGTGTTGTCTCCAGTGGAGCTATGAAGCCTGGGCAGGGTGGTATGGAGAATCAGCTGTTGTCCATGCAGCAGATCCCCCCTCTCCACACAGCTGGTGGGCCCAAGGGAACGACGAATGCCAATACAGCTTGGCACCAACAGTGTCGCAGGAGTTGCTGGAATGATGTTGAAGTCAATGTCAGACTGCCTTAGGGACTCCGTCTCCGGATCTTCTGTCGAGGTTTACTCCCTTAGCCTTTCCCATGAGTGGGTATAGCCACAAGGCAGCAGAGGTTTGGAATCAGAGTTTTCTTTCTCCTAGATGAGCTACCATCCAAGGTTTACGAGTCCCATCTACCCGAAGCAACTGGTTTTAAGGCGCCTCCTCCCTCAATTTCACAGATTTCAAAGAAAATAGGGGTCCCTGACAAAGGGTGTTGTTCCTAAACTGAAGTTGGAAACCCTTGCTCATTATGGTTTCAGCTGGTTTGATAGGAAGGCATTCCCATGCTACCATTGAACGTATCCATTTTCTATTTCTTTCGAGTACAAATGGGGAGGTTTAGCAGGCCACTTTAGGAAATGGACCCAGTACATGGCAATATATACCTGGGGTATCATTGTCAAGGAAGGAAACAGACCAGCCTTGATGTTGCTGGGTGCTTATTTTAGCCTGAAGCAAACCCCGAGAAATGTCCTTGATCATGAAGGAAACAGGAAGAAACAAGAGGTCTGGTCAAGGTTTCATCACAGATATTTTCCAAAATTAAAAGGATCCTCCTGGACTGGGTGCCAGATACTTTGGGCGCAAGGGCAGGAGCAGGCGGCAGTAGACATATATATATTGCCTTGTGAGAGTTCTGATCTTATCTTCATCTTCCAACTGAGATGAAGGTGTGAGCCAGCTAGGAGGTGTCAGTGGCACTACTTTTACCTCAAACTCTTCTTGGAATCGAAAAGAGGGTATCATCATTGATTAGCATACTCTGAATTTGAGATTGATTGGGCATCAGAGTGGTTAGGTGTTCCTTTCCTGATAGAGGTCAGACTGTCTGTCAGCCTGGATAATGCAAAACCTCTTTCTTCCAATTTGATGTGGTCTGACAAGTAGGGACATGAGCCACATCACCACTTCAGCTGGGTTTGGGTAGGGTTTTAGTAGCCCATGTGAGGCATACAGGACCAATGACCATGAAGTTATTGGCCCTATGTTTCATAAGGATTAGTTGGGATAATAGAAAAGGGGTGGATATCGATCCTTCCACTTCTCTAGTATGTGCCTGGTGGCAGACTCCCAATCCTGAACAGGAGGAAATGATAACTTATCCCCATACTGTAAGGCCACTGAGTGATTATCAGAGAATACTTCATGCTCAACTGATTTATAAATCAGAAAGTTGAGGTGCTGATCATTCCCCTTGAGGGGCACAATATGCTACCCTTAAAATGTTGGGAGTGGTGCACCCACCTGCAGTATGGAAGGGGGCAACAAATGTCTCTGGGGATGAGATATGCTGTGCACCACCTCCTTAACAGGTGCTCCACTTTGCTAACAGGAGGGAGGAAGATTCTAATGGGAGAACAAGGTGAGTAGTGAACCACTATCCCTCTCTGGAGAGGGAAACATACAAACCTGAACATTAAGAGAGCTTGACATCTCATCCCTTCTGGAGGGAGGGAGATGACAGACTCCTCAAACATTCAGTCCCTCCTTCAGGAAGGCCTTCAAATGCTGCAGAGAAAGGTGGTCCCATATGCTTCTAGGACCCTGGAGTGTTCTGTGCTGAAGTAGAAGTCTTCTTACAGTGTTTCCAAAGGGTATGTAAGATGAAAAAACCTGAAAATTGAGACCATGAGGGAATCAAAATTTCCTCCGCCCTCTGTACTTAAATCTGGAATCACTTTGATGCAAAAAGGTCAATGATTATTATATGGACACTGAACATGTGATACAGCCTGGGTGAGTATTCCAAGGGTCCTTCTTGATACTGCACTTCCAAACAGACTGTCCTGATATTACTCTCTGAAATAAATGACCAGAAATGTGTCCATATTAAACAGTGTATTTGCACATGTTTGTACTGTCTGATATACAGACCCCCATGTATGCACAACAATAAATGAAGAATTATTCAGGAACAAGTTCCCATCATCTAACTTTCTTTCCTTTTAATAAATTATGTTTAACCTTCATTGTACTTTAGGGGCAATATTATAACAATCTGAAGCATCACACAGGGATTAAAAGACATATAGACAAAAACACTGAAAATGAAATTTGGGCAATTATTTATTAATGGAAGTTTGAATCCCTATTATCTGTGTCTGGGCTAATGTTGTGTTATAGCTTAACCACCAGACTTATCCAATTGTATTTGAAAACTGAGAGTGTACTCTAACCCCTAAATGGTGGGATAGAATGTGGTTACCCCAAAAGACCTATCCAGAACTAATTACTGAAAAACAGCAGGGGTTACCAGTATAAGAACCTAAGACAAGGTGTTTATGTAACACTAGATAAAATATGTCTGAAGGGAGAACAAAATATGATTTAATCATACAACAGGCAATTTTTCTCTGGTCAAATGAGAGAACCATTAACTTGAAAAAGATGACTGCACAGTTGCAGTGGATGAACAAGTGCACCTTAGTCATAATGACAATTCTCAACTCTGTGGGAGGATGTATTCACATCGAACAGACAAGATTTTTCAACATGATAAAGTAAATAAGTAACATAATTGTAATAGAAAAAATATTGCTGCTTTTACTACACTCACATTCAACAGACATCTTCCATATCTGAAGTGCAAGCCATCCACAACCTTTGTGATATGGTCTAAAATTATTGTACATATACCATTTTTCTTCTGTCACAGCAACATTGAACCCTCTCAACCCCTAAATCAATAGGTTTTATTCTTACACACTGTGCAAGTCATCCACAAACTTGGCAAAGATACATGGCATACCTGTCAACTCTCATGCCTGGAGAAAAAAACTCCTGATTTTGGAGGTCATTCCACGTCTACCTACTGATGTCATATCTCCCTATTTTCGCAGAGAATTCCCAATTATTACATTGTCTTTTTTTTCTTCTGGATACCAGTAAATATGTTATTTAGTAAATAATGTTAAATTTCTTATGAACTTACAATAAGAAAATAAGGTACAATATAAAATGTGGGAAAAACAGTTGCCACATGTATGGTAGCTTGGACTGCATATTTAGGCAGTGTTAGATACAACAAAATAGGGCATCATTTATTTGCCAATCAATTGCTGGTGCTTACATAACACACTGCAGAACATGGTTTCTTTGAAGCATGTCAGAGGGCCAGTCCATTTCACAAGAAAATTACAGTGCTAAGAATTAACTGCTAATTAGTCACACTGGCTTTCTTGCTTGTTTACTTAAGACTAACCTTAAGGTATAATGGCACCAATTGCGCAAGTCCAGGTGGGCGGAGCTTAAGGTGTATGGAACATTGTATTCAGAATTAAAGAACAAATCTAGCTGTGATTGGTGCATTATGTAAGACTTGTACTTTCTGTTTGGCTTAAAAAAAAGTTGAGCCTCTTGGCAACATGTGAGTTTGTGTTAATTTCTATCTAGATCATATTTTGTATTTTTTATGATTTTTTTAAAATATGGTACACATGACTGAAAATGTGCTTGTTGTGACTAGATAACTCTTACCCCTGTCTAGTTCCAGTAGAGTTATCTCTCTTAAATGCAATGGAGTACCTGGTTATGTCATTGTCAAATTGACAATCTAGCATTGTTCTATATGACAGCGTGTGACATGCATGCCCAAGTAAGACAGAAAGTATATTTATTTCACAAAACATTAGCATTGAGGTATATGGAAAAACAATTGGTACCGTGATACCTTAAACTACTGTACAGTTTGGCCATAGCTACAAGAATATGAAAAGAGGGCACCTCCTGGGAGAAAACAAGGCACAGGCACAGGGAGAAACAGTACAACCTTTGAGAATTTCTTGCACGTCAGAACTGAAAGATTAGTCAATATTTAGTGAAAAGGCTTGAAAAATGCAGTGAAAACCTCCTGATTTTAGGTCCCAATCTCCCTATTTTTTAATCAATCTCCCTACATGGCTTTTGAAAAGTTGACAGGTATGGCATGGTCAAAAACTGGCCTTTTTTGCACAGAAAGCCAGTTTCCAATCAATTGTTTCCTTATTCCTTGCGAAATTCATCCTCAATGTGCAATGTAGGTATGTGTGTGGAAACCACTTTTTTTCTTTCATTCACAATGACCTTTACCTCTGACCTTCTGATCCAACAACTCTTGTGCTTCTTGCTTATCCCATGTGAAAACTGAAAAGTTTGGTCACTGTTGATAAAACTCTAATTATTGTACAGAAACAAAATAAGGAATGGAAAGATGGGCAAAATGGATTAACAACATCATGACATAATAGTCAAACTTGTTATGAGAGACCTCCCCTTCTGCCAACAAAAAATGGTCTCTCAAGACAGGTGGTCTCTCATAGCAGGTTTGTACAAAATGCCCAATTTCCAATGTCCAGTTTCAGAACAATTTAAAGAAAAATAACCACAATCACTGTACATATATTCCATTCTTTATTAATAGTCCTTGCTAAAATATTATGTATTCATCTAAAAACAAAATGATATAGCAATAAAGATATACTTCAATCATTAAACATGAAATCACATTTACATTTGGAGATCACATATATTAGCATATGAAATCATTTGTGATTTACTCATTTTCCTTTTTAACAACCTAAGTTTGTTTTACCAATGTTTAAATCACTTTTTTTGCGAGTGGTCTGCACTTTTTCACTTTTTCAGGTACAATAATTATTTTCTCAAGCCTTAAAATTTGTCTTTTTTTAGTTGGAGGTTCGTCCATTGTTATTAAGGTTCCAGGTGCTACAATTATTAGTGCTCAATTATTTAATATCAAACATTAAGACAGTTTTGACTGGGCTGTGGGAAAATATGAAAAGTCTATACATGTGCATTGCATATCTAACAGTTAATGAAATAAAAAGAAACAAATATCACATCCAGAAACAGAACCATTTACTCAGAGGCAAAAGTAAACAGCTTTATTTAAAGAAGACAAACAGGGATTAACTCTATAAACAAATTGTGTAACTCAGTTGCACCAACTTGAATAGATGACAGCTTTGATTGGGATCTAATTACATAACATCGGGGGTGGGGGGGAGAACAAACAAACATCACAAGTCTTGAACACTATCAATAGAATCCTGCAAATGATTCTCTCTTGGTGATTTAATAGAGAATGACCTTATTCACCCCTAGGCAATAGGATTAACTCTAAAGACAAACAATATATGTGACCACTATGTCAATTTCAGCACTACAATGGCAATTTGTGACATGTACATTAGCCTGGTTTATGGACTGTAACAACTATCACTGGTAGCCACAATCCTTTTTTAAAATGTTTTTACATTATTTATTATTATTACTATTATTACAGTGTATTATTATTATTATGTTTGTTTTTTTATCAAAACGATCATCACTAATCAAGTAGTTGTTGTAACAATTGATTTCATATTGGTCAGTGGTGTCTATGTTCTCACAACATGGTCGTTAATAGGGATGCTGGATCCTACTCTGACTTATGACCTACAATAAGGCCAGGAAGCAGGCTATGTGCAGGAATAATTAGTCTGGTTCCCTGCTTCATATGCTCCCTGTGTTGTGATCCCCTAAACAAATAACAGGGAACAAAACAGAGAGCATACAAAGTAGGGAACCACACTAGAGAATAATATACATGTACTATAGTCTGGTTACTACAGAAACTATAAAATGCAATAAGCATATCAACACAATTTCAGATATTGGCAGCCAGCCTATTTTAAAAAAAAAAACGGTATGGGCATTCATTGTTATAGGGATTAAATAAAGGTCGGTGAATTATATCCTCATTTTTGCAATGTGGTCATTCACTGCATATTCTGCCAAGACATCACAGTCACTAGTCATGTTCAGCACATGTTCGCTCATGACAGAGTGTTTATATGATAAAATTGATCTGCGCATTATGATCGTGGTTTGAAATGACAGGTGGTCGCTCATAGCAGAGGTCACTCATAACAGTTTTTACTGAATGTTCTACTTTAAGATGGCCACAAAAAAACTGGTGTAATGGTCTGAATATATATTCAGATGCTCTGCGTATAAATACAAATATTCTAGCAATTTAAAAACTTTCCCCATATTCTTACTAACATTCTCCTTAGGACCTGTATGAACTACTGTATGGATGGAGAGAAGCATATCAAGATCCACCAGGGCCAGCTTGGAATGGGGTCTGCCTCCCTCCCCAGGGATAAAAACAAAAAACATACAA
Organism: Sinohyriopsis cumingii; assembly: GCA_028554795.2. Taxonomy (NCBI): domain Eukaryota; kingdom Metazoa; phylum Mollusca; class Bivalvia; order Unionida; family Unionidae; genus Sinohyriopsis; species Sinohyriopsis cumingii. Next base: position 83,689,472 of record CM068831.1, read on the forward strand.
ACACACAAACATACAGACACTTGAAATTTTATTGTCATCTATTTCTTGTGTATATTTATTGGGTATTATGCACACTTAGAGTAAATAGTCACTGATGTTTGCTTTGGTGCCTTTTTGAGGAAAGTTGGATCCTTTTTTCAAATTTCGGAAACACCCCCACCCTACTCCACACAGTGGAGACATAACAAAGTTACAATCATTTAATTACACTTCTGACACTAAGAACTGGTTTTAATTGCACATTTATGTGCTCAGATTTATCCTTGATTTTTGGGGACAAGCATTCTATAATTGTATTAGAGAGAAGTTGATAAAGCTATCTTTTATTACTTGTATTGTGACAAAACATTGCTGCTTTGAGTAGAAGTGTCTAAAACTTGCATAACACACAACTATTTGTGGGATGTTAGAAATATAAGTAGCAGAACTGGCTGATGAAACAAATGTATTTACAAAAAAAGTGTATGTGAATTTGCAAACGAAATAAATGTGAAAGCAGTTGGGCCCAATTTATCCTGGTCCATTTACACAGCGTTAATTTGTTACTTCAGGACACAGACAATTCAATTCCACAGGCTGTAAATGTTCATGTTTTGCAAAATTACTACAATTCCGAGGTGAGACCAAAAAATTCTAGCACCCTCTGTATCTCTATTCTAATTTACTTCTGAGAATACCTATGCAGTACTGGTTACAAGATGTAAATGTTTGTAGAGTGAAAACCTACTATAGGGTGTAAATGTACTCACTGGATTATTAAAAACAAAATTACAATTTAAATTCAAGTAATTATCTTTTGTCCTCCGGCACCATTCATTTACTCAAATACAGTACATGTATTTAAGATTCTGACACACACAGACTAGTTCCATAGCTTGTTATATATACATGTATATACAGTTCTATGCAATCATATAGTGGGTATTTTTTTTCTTGACTTTTTGTGAAACAGCAATAAATATAAATGGGTTGATATTCTGACATCATCACATCTTTAATGGGTTAAGGGATTACTGGATAATGTTGCTTGTGGATGTTTATGTGTTTTTTTTTTTACAGAAAGAATAGGTGCATAAACATTAGCAGCAGTTACACAGTGTTTTTTATGTTACACATACAGCCATACAGACATGAATACACTGACTGCGGAAAGTGACAAGTTACACATACAGCCGTACAGGCATGAATACACTGACTGTGGACAGTGACAAGTTACACATACAGCCATACAGGCATGAATACACTGACTGTGGACAGTGACAAGTTACACATACAGCCATACAGGCATGAATATACTGACTGTGGACAGTGACAAGTTACACATACAGCCATACAGGCATGAATACACTGACTGTGGACAGTGACAAGTGACACATACAGCCATACAGACATGAATACACTGACTGTGGACAGTGACAAGTGACACATACAGCCATACAGACATGAATACACTGACTGTGAACAGTGACAAGTGACACATACAGCCATACAGACATGAATACACTGACTGTGAACAGTGACAAGTTACACATACAGCCATACAGACATGAATACACTGACTGTGGACAGTGACAAATCACACATACAGCCATACAGACATGAATACACTGACTGTGGACAGTGACAAGTGACACATACAGCCATACAGACATGAATACACTGACTGTGGACAGTGACAAGTGACACATACAGCCATACAGACATGAATACACTAACTGTGGACAGTGACAAGTTACACATACAGCCATACAGGCATGAATACACTGACTGTGGACAGTGACAAGTGACACATACAGTCATACAGGCATGAATACACTGACTGTGGACAGTGACAAATCACACATACAGCCATACAGGCATTAATACACTGACTGTGGACAGTGACAAGTGACACATACAGCCATACAGCCATGAATACACTGACTGTGGACAGTGACAAGTTACACATACAGCCATACAGGCATGAATACACTGACTGTGGACAGTGACAAGTTACACATGCAGCCATACACGCATTAATACACTGACTGTGGACAGTGACACATCACACATACAGCCATACAGGCATGAATACACTGACTGTGGACAGTGACAAGTTACACATACAGCCATACGGGCATGAATACACTGACTGTGGACAGTGACAAGTTACACATACAGCCATACAGACATGAATACACTGACTGTGGACAGTGACAAGTTACACATACAGCCATACAGGCATGAATACACTGACTGTGGACAGTGACAAATCATACATACAGCCATACAGGCATGAATACACTGTTGACAGTGACATGTTACATGAACAGTGATACAGGCATGAATACACTGACTGTGGGCAGTGATATGTTGATGCAAAGGACAAAGTCTGACATACAAATGGACTGAAATATTTTTATGAACTTAAAAGCATCCAGATCAATTACTATAGAACAGGAAGGTAGATAAAGCAAATATATATAAAGTTTTATGAAAATGAAAATGTGTCCATATTGCACAGATGCAACTTCCCATATCATGTCAATGAAGTACAAAGCTCCATTGACCACAACGCCGTTTAATGTCTTCAGACAACTGCTAATATCTAACATGGCTTAGCCCCATAGCAAATTTGATTAAAATCAATCAAATGATTTAAAAGTTCTGATGTGAAAACCAAATTCATGTTAGACATGATGTGACTTATTGCAACTAGGATACAAGAGATCATCGCAGGTTAATACTATACGCCTGGTCTGTGGATATTTAAAAACAACCTAATAAATAAATTTCACATCATGCTTACAATGAAAGACAAATAACAGAGCAAGATTTACAAAAATATGGACAGACCTTGGGACAAGTGCAATGACATTTACCAAGTAGAGGCAGGCATTTATTTATAAAGCCCTTTATCAATTCATACACATTTTAAGTATCATTACTTGATAAGTACTACCATTGGAATTTCACATTTGCTTCTATCTTTCTTTCTTTTGAAGCCTTTCTAACTCACATTTTGCAGGAACATTATTCACAAGGGGTTCTCTTATCTGATGTAAAAACTAGTAAATTTGTTTTAAATGATCCTCAATGCCTTATGTTCTCCTTCTCCTCTCAACCTGGCTCGCATAATCTGCCCATTTAGACTGGTATCATGTCAAAGTTATAAATGTGTTTTTTCTTCTCCATTGATCATATTTGGAGGGACTAAAACATTATCCTCATGTAGATAGCTTTGTATAACTTATTTCTTTGCACCCCATGAATGCCCCGCAACCCTTTCCATAACCCTTTTGGAAAGAGTTTCTTTGAATCCTATTCAGGCCTGCCTGAAATTTTAATTCAGATATTTGTGTGGGTGAAACTTCAGTAGGTGCATGTAATTACAAGACAATGAATAAATCACTGAAACATTCATCAGTTTTTACAGGAAATGGGTTTTACATCTTTGATTACAAATGAGTGAGTAGATTTCAAAATGAAGAAAAAGGATATATAAACTGTTATCTACCAACAAGCTATCAGATAACTAACTCATTATGACGATATTTGATCATTTTGAAGCAATCCAGATGAAAAAAGCAATATTTTATTTTTCTACCATAATAATAGTTTTAAACTATTCAAAAAATACATTCATTTCCCTGAAGGCTCTTTTAATAGATAGGAAAAGTCAGAGATTCTAACAAGTGTGACTCAAGTACCAAATACACTTCAGAATAAAGGACTTGAGTGCATTCTTACAGAACTGCTGCATGCACTGTAAGTGCAGTACACACTTTTCTTAAGCTGGTATAATATAATACAGTAGTACATTTCCTGTACTCGTGCTTCTATACAGTTTGACAGCATGTACAGCTATTATACAGAATGTACATTTTTCAATCATTCCATGCTGACTCTGACAATTTCACAAGAATGTACAGCCGTTTAGCTGAATGCACATTCTGCAATCTTGTTTTAATTTAAATTGAAAATTCATCTGAGATGGCTGTCACAGACGTATGGACTCAATTCTGTCAGCTTTAAAAAATATACTGAAAGCACACACTCGCCTTCTGCAAATTAACACAAGATGACTTAAACTGGCATGGTTTGAAATATGTCCCACAATTCCATGCCAATTATTATCCCATTGGTATGTGCAGTCACTGATTACATATATCAATGTAAAGGACATGTTCCATACTTGTTCCTCACGTATGACTTTGATACTTTACTGAACATTTAATAACCACTTCTATGTGAAATTTCTCTCTTGCTTCCTATCTTGTTTACTTGGATTCTTAGTTCAAGTCCAGGATATGGCAATAACCAACAGTCAGAAGTGTAGTTTATTCACTGCATGACACACCTGAAACATTGTATCAAAACTCTATTCCACAACTATAAAAAAAAATCAATAAACTTCCCACAAAAATGACTATTAAATGATCTGTAAAGTACTAAATTGTAATGGCAAATAGTTTCCATGGTTTCAGTGAATGTATGTGGCAAAAAAATAAAACAAACATTAGCACAGAATTTGCAAATTAACATAGTCCAATCTGCATGCATTACAGTCACCTTCTCTTAATCTGCATAAGTGGAGTAGGTATTGTCAATAATTTCCTATTTCACTGTTAGAAATGAGTGAATGTGGCTGCAGAAGTTGCTTTGCATCCGCAGTAAGTGCAATGTAATATATCTGCATCATGGGGGGGATGATGTGAGAGATCTTTCAAGTCCTTAAGGTTTTTGATTATCATTATCTAGGAGATGATTGACCATAGGGTTATTGCCTGGATCGAGTAATTAATAACATAAAATATGAAATTAAGGGTTCAAATAACAGAGAATTGACCAGATATATAGAATGGAATAACAAAAGTGCCCATATGTAAAATACAACAATTTAATCATTACATAACCAAAATGAAATCGAACATGACGTGTGAATGATTTACTTTCTCTCAGAAGCAGATTTACAAACTGATGCAGATTTCAATTAGCCATTCTGTTACTGAAAGAACCAATTTCATCAAATGATCAAACAACAGACTGAACTCAGATTTCTTGCTGCGACACCATCACCTGATATGTCCAGTCTTGCCCAAAATCACTGCTGATGATCAGTTGGTGTTTCCATCACCTTCTTTCTCTCTCTCTCTTCCTTTAGCCTGGTTGGTCATCAACCTCTTGGTGGCAGATTGTTCTCTTTTCTTCACTGTGTAGAGCCATTACCATTTCCTTGAAAAAAAATATAGCACCCACCTAAATACAGGTCAGTATTTGTCCTTCTTATGGGATCAGCAAATATTCTCCCTCTCAGGCATCATATATCATCTATCAAACTCAAAAGAAATAGCCATGGTCATTCGCACTAATACACAAACTGTTATCATAAATCAATGTCTTGTTATTATTATAATAATAATAATGATAATAATAATAATAATGATAATGATAATAAAGACTTTATTTAGAGAAGGTAACTCAGTTAGTTACAGAACTAATCTACCTTGAGGCTTTCTATCTTTTATGTACAATATATACAGTATATACAACATGATGCGAAGAGTTTGGCTTGACACTAAATAATTAAGTGATTTTAAAATTCAAAGTATCAAGCCTGGAACAGATGCACAGGTATCAGTGAAAACATAAACATATACAAAACATAAAATATCATCATGCATTGAAAATTTCAGCTATGAAAATGAATCAGATGTAAAATTCCAGAAAAGCAGGCGGTATTTTTCGTACTAGAACTGTTCAATTTTCTAAAGATTTCATCCATTTAAATCATCGATTGTGAAAAGATGAAATGCTAGGAGCCGGCCTTATGTCACTGGGAATGTTGTTCCATACCAGTGGACCAGTATATTGAAAACTTTTTTTTAAACAATTTGTTCTTTGGCCTTGGTATAATGTAATTGTTTCTTTTTATGGACCTTAAATTTGGAGTACCATCAGCATCTCTTTGGTGAAAGATATTGCTTAGATAGACAGGAATGGCTTTTCTGGATGCTTTATACATCAATTTGGCCTTTCTAAGAAATATTCTTTCATGTATTGTTAAAACCTTTATATTATTCACTACATCCTGAAAAGTGTCTATACTTTGATCTAGAATTAAATGGCAAACCCTCTTTTGGAGTCTCAACAGTGTTGTAATGTTTGAATTAGAGTTATTACCCCAAATTACATTACAGTAGTCCAGATATGGCTGAATATAACTTTTATAAAAGATGACCTTATACTGAAGAGAAATGTTTGTTTTGATTTTCCTCAGTAGCCAAAGATAAGAGTTAACCTTTTTTGAAATGTTTAATGTGAATAGACCAAGTAAGATTGTTATCTATGAATACACCAAGCAGCTACTGTACTCATAACTGATTATAACATAATTCGCCTTATTCATACTGTTATAATCCTATTGTAGCTATACATTTACTGGCTAACCTGTCAGTTGACACACATCCTATACCATGGATTCAGCTGGGAAAAATTCACGACTTAATTAATTACACACATCCTAATGGACTTCACTCCTTGTCCTAACTACATTACTTTGTTGATCAGCAATTCACTGACATACATTTTCAGACATAGAAAAGTCAATCCTCAGTATAAATGATACAAATCATTTAAGACAGGTAATTTACCTATTCACCCAATTTACATCAGAAAAAATGCATGAAATCGTACTACAAACAACTAAATCTGAACTCATTCATATAACAAAATATTGTATGTCAGTCTTACAACACATGAAACATATAACATGCAGAATTATTTTTTAACTCAAGGAAAATTTGGCATATGAATTTAAAATGACTAAATTGAACAATTAATTACAAAGCTGCATCAATGAACACATCATATGTAATCAAGATTAGCCTTGTGCTTTATTCAAACCCAAACTCACTTATCGTTGAAGAAATCCCCGTCTTTTCTCTGATACACATCTCACAAATTTCCAGATCCCCTTGTTGCATGGACTATTTATTTAATGAAATGAATACTTTCTACTGATCTCTGAGCAAGCTTACCCTTCTGGCAGAAAACCTTGGACTGATTAATTTTATAAGAGGAACTATTTGAAACCCATGAAATCTGTCTTGGACCCCCCCCCCCCATTTAACTTAGCCAACAGGACTACCACTTTTTCCACCAAAAATATTTACTGCTCCCATCCAAGTAAGAAAAGTCTCCCCAATCCACCTTTATTAATAACTATTTAAGAAAAGATATTTGTAAGGCACCTTCTTCCAAAGATTTTGCCCTGGTACACATCAACTCTGGACATTTCAGCACTATGACCTCATGTTAATATTTCACTCTGGTCTGTTGCTAACTGTTAACCAACTGGGTGCTAATTAAAATTCAATTCATACCCCAAGCAGAGCAGATTCTATCCCTCCCTGTCAAGGATTTATTGAAAGACTAGCCAATAAATCAATGTTAATGGGTACATGTCATGCTGACCACAAAAGAATGTACCTTGAAATTATCTACAGAACTATTCTACAACATTTTGAACCATTACAATCTGGTTGTCAGTCATCTTGGCTCCCCCACACATACTGTTCAAGATAAGATAATCCTTGCATGAGAAAATTTAACTATTTCTTCTATTCTGAAGATAATACCATAATGCCTTGCAAATTTAAGTGATGGCATGAAAGATTTATAAAGCATTCATGCAGTGCATACAACAAGCATATTGACCAAAATGATTCCTACATCTGATTAAATGGAGCAACTTGAAATGGCCTAAAGGCTGAATTAAAATCACTGACAACCAAGAGGAAGACTGTTTCAATTTTGTTTTTGTTTAATCTTGTCAAGAATGAGAATGGCAATATGGACAGACAACAAGTCTATTTCTATAATTTGCATACTGAAAATAAAAACCAATCTGTCAACACATACAGTGGCTCCACCCTACCAGTGACACACTTTGTAAACATGAAAAGACCATCAAGTAGATATGTGTATTGAAAATGTGTCATATTATAGGCTACATATTATGAATGGTATTGATATGCATCGCAAGTGTATTGTTCTGCCTCAAGCAGCCATTCATCAATGCCCACTGGAACTGCAGTATTTCTTTCCACCAATACTTATACTGGTCGAAGTCAGTAACTTGATTCACTGTGATTCAATACACAGGAAATGAGGTCATGTATTTAGCTCCTAAAATAATGCACAACACAACATATGCAAGAAATAAAAAAGAAAAAACTAAGCATTCCAAATTCTTTTCTTCTTCTTCTCCTATGAACAGAGAATTTTTTTATCATCTGGGCAATGAAAAGCAGTAATCATATAATAATGATAATAATAATAATAATAATAATAATAATAATAATAACAATAATAACAATGACTATAATTAATAATAATGATACTTTTTTTTATTGAGGGTGACTCATTAGTCAAAGACTATTTTCCCTTGAGGTGCTCGACGAGTATACCAATGCACATTATATGAAGATGGCAATAATTACTGTTTATTTTAACATGTTGTATTAAAATGCTTAATTCCATTATCTATTAGAAACACATATATCCTAAGATACAGAATCATAATAATGCATTAATAATAATGTTAAATGCGGTATGATGGCCTGCTCTCTCAGGGTTAGGTTGTTGTTGTTGTTGCTGTTGTCATTGATGTTTTCGTTTTGGGTTCAGTGACATTTTTGACACATGATAGGCTATTCATGGCAGCCAGTACAACTGGCTGAGAAGAATCCAGAAAATCCCAATAAGATCCACCAACCCACCAGAAACAAGCTTTCTCATTTACCAGTCTGGCATCTAGTCTCAGGCAAGGGTCCAGTAAAGTACAAATACAAGGCCCAAGTAGGCCTGAGCCCACTAACATGGCCAGCATCTAACAGTCAAATGCAAGCACAGCTGGCCAAGAAATCTGGGTCAGCAGGAAACTTCAACCTATGCTGCTGATTGCATATGTCAAGAAAATAAATGTTTTGAGGTTTCTCTGGGTTTGTTTACTCTTTATCCATAGTTGATGGCATTCAAAAGGTCATTACAACATGTCAAATTCTGTTAAGCAGCTTATTAAGCTGGAGTTATAATATGTTTTTCTACTTTTATTAATGATAGCATTTCAATCTAAAGGGCTTTCCAGGTAGAATACTTTATGTTAAGTTTCATAAAAGTAATTTAAGAGGATAATACTAATAAGGCACAAAGAAAAATAAGTGTGTTTCTTATTGCACTGGTTTGAAAATTACAGGTAGGTAGGTGGGCAGTTTTTAAAATCTTTTTTACATCATAAATATTATTGTGATTAGTATGTATAATGTACTAAGCACTTCAAGTACTGTGCTAAACCAGCTCAGTTAAATGCACACATCAATTTTGGGAAGTTTGGCTGGTTTTATTAAATTTTTTTCTTCTGAACTTTTTTTTTACCCTGGGGGAAAGAAGTGCTAAGGTTGGCGATGAAAATCAGAGATAGTCGGTCATCTAGAAACATGCATATTTATTTTGTGCATAATGATGATAATAATAATAATAATAATAATAATAATAATAATAATAATAATAATAATAACAATAATAATAATAATAACAACAACAACAACAACAACAACAATAATAATAATAATAATAATATTTTTAATTTTAAGAGGGTTACTCAATTAGTAAATAAAGAACTACCTACCTTAACACTGTCTTTTATATACAATATATTTTTTAATAAGTGCATGTATTTAAATGCCATGTTCACACCTCAACACTGCATGGAAAAACCAAGAAAACATTCACTATACAAACTTTCTTTTGTATCTCCACAAATGAACTGATAATACAACAAACTTATAAGATAAGCATGTGATAAGTTTCTATTATTTTAGCTGAAGCGGTAGACACTGAATACTCATTTAAGAAATCAACTTTGTTACTTTGCATTTAAAGTTTTACCACACTAACTTTGTCGACTACATTGTACTTTGTCAACTGCATTGTATAATCATCCTTTCCTTAGATACTTGCATTGTTGTAATAAATGTTATATCAAATGCTCAAGTAACTCACAAAAACATTACCGTGTTTAAATATCTGGTTAACCTCAAATGAGCTGAACTATGCAATTCTCCACTCTGTATCGTGCTCTCATTTTAACTTTAATGTTCGCACTGTATCTAACAGCATTTATTATAACAATTCCAGTTATTTTTCTTTTCAAATAGGAAATTTATATATTAAACTAGATTATCTGGTCATCCTAGGTCAGGAATAAAAACAATTAAAATCAAAAAAATAAATTTGTGATAGTGATTTTAAAAATAACCTCCAAAATTTACTAAAAAATTTGGATGCCACAGCGAGTTTTAAAATCACAAACTCTTGTTTGGCAGTCATGCCGCACATACAAATGTGGGTGTTTAAAAAAATAAGGCAACATTTGTTTTATACCATAAATTTTACCACTTTTGTCACTAATTCAACTTGGAAATAAATAAATCTTCACTGTGATGTGCCAAAAACCTAAAAAATACATTAACTTGCAGTCAATAAATTCTTATATTGGCAACTTGGCAAATATCACTACCATAAATATTGATTGCCAAGCATGTTTTTCTAATGCAAACCTTATTGCCATATTATTGTTTTGATCTCCATACCCAACCTTGGCCACTGCATGAACATAACAGAGATGTGGATGGATGTGCACTAAAGAAAAGTAAAATAGGCATATGTTTTTTTTCCGATGAAAAAGTGCACCTAGTGGGTGTACAGGGTCATTACATGGGGGACTTTAGATTGAGACTTGCGGGAAACTCACAATCCTGCACTCCAGGTGGACACTAGGATTTATCAGTCAGAGCATGTTAAATTTCCTCAGGATTATTATTATCCCATTGCAAAACACCTAAATACTGAAACATATTTTAAATAGTTCTTTATTTGGTTCTGGCAGTATGTGGTTATTTGAAAAAGTGGATCTCAGATTAGGAGTTTTTTGGCGAGCTAGCCCAGGGCAACTAAAACCAAGGCTGCCCTTGCAAGAGGTACAAAGAGACTTTCAAGACACACATCAAATGCACAGACCTTCAACCCCATCAGCTTGCTACCTAAGACAGAAGTCACTGGTGAGCCCTGATCAGAAAAGCCTGTTCCACCTTTGAGGTTGACCGCTGCTAGCGACTTGCTGGAGCTCGTGAGAGACATCACAGAGCTGTGTCCCAGCCATCCCCAGCCACATGTGACCCATGCACCACCTGCAACCACCTGTGTGCATCAGAATTTCAACACCAGAACCACATGTGCATCCACCGTTGATGAAATCACACAACTTGTCTTCCTTAGCTCAAGAGATACCAAGATGTATTCTTCACAAAGTAACAACTAAACATAGCCACAATTAAACACCATTCACTGTTCCAGAATTTGACACTATATCTTTGCTTCCACTCATATTTTATATCTAGTCTCCACTGGCGAAAATGCTCAATGAGCCCCTTATGTAGATTTGCACTCCCACACTTCTGTCTCTATCTTGGCTGCTTTATATTCCCAAAACACATCAATGTATTATGGCATCTTCCTTTACACACACCATGGGTATCTTCTACGAACACATTTTTCCTTTAAAATTGCAACATTAGTATATCTCATTGAGTACAACCCATGTTTACTCTTAGCAACATGTTTTGCCCAAACTTGTAATTTGATGGGCTTGTGTTACAATGGATATAAAAATAAAATGCACAGAACTGGGTCATTTGATTCATTACTTCATAATTTCTAACCCAGTGTTAGGTATATTAATTTGTATTGTTTGTTTGCTTTTCTTCACAACTGTATGTTATATGTATCTATACTGTGTAATTTACAAATGACCTTGGTTAGAAACTGTGTTTAGGGCCTACCTGTCTAGTGACATTTATTTTGTAAACATCATAACATGTGACTAATCAAGATGCATGATATTAGCCCTATGAAATGATCCTGAATAATTCATGAACTGGCATAAATTGTTCTTGAATGTTTCATGAACCTGGTTCATGAACCATTAATGAAAGTTCATCGAATGGTTCATGAACTATTTGTGAATGTGCATGAACTTTTCATGAATGTGGACAACATGAAAATGGTCAGTTCATGAAATTATGAATTCATGAACTGTTCATGAACCAACACTTCACAAATTGTTCTTGAAAAGTTCATGAAATATTCATGAACTGAATTCATGAACAGTTCATAAAAGTTCAAAATTGGGTCATCATCATTCATGAACAAGTGCATAAACATATTCATGAACTATGATGAACAAAGTTTCTCATGCATAATTCATGACTTCATGAACAGTTCCTATATAAAAAAAATGATTTTTTGACAAACTCACAAATACTTATTTCATCCTGAATCATAAAATAACCTTAGATGTAGGAGTTTCAAAACAGTATAAAATGCAACATATTATCTTAAAAATGGTATTTAATTTCAGATACGTTTCTAATATGCAACAAAGAACAAGTAAACTGAAAAGTGATTCCGTTTTTTTACTCTTAGCAACACTTTTTGTATGTTTGTAATTTTTCTTTGAAAACTTTTTGAAGAGATATTGGGGCAGTTGCGTTCAATCAACTGTTGAAGCATATCTTCAAGAGGCTGTCTTTCCTCTGGGGTTTCTCCTGACTTGACCAATCTTTTTCCCAGAGACTGACCTGTCAAATAACTCTTTTGTGAAGATCTTCAGCACCTATAATTTAATCAAATCCCAGCCCATTGTCACTACTGAATGTCTCCATCTGCAACATAAGCTGTTTCATCCAATTACTTTTTGGATCTTTAACATTGCTGCATCAGTCACATTTTAATGTCTCTTCCACCTTGGCTATAGGATCCTCCAGTTTTCAAATTTTCCTCCTTAACCTACAAACTTCATACTCTAATAATTTTACTTTTCTGCTGTCTGATCTGAAAGAAAGATAAAGTTAGTTAATTACAGATAATCTCTGATCAACATTGTTTTTAGCTTTTAGCACATTGTTATTGTACCCCACTTTACTTGCTGGAATAATTATGATCCAACTCAAAAATCATTTAATCCCTTACACATAATACACAACTTACTGAGCATTTATATTATTAGAGAATTTTGTAACTATTTATATTTTAACTGAAGCTGACTAGCCATAAGTATAGTCACAGCAGTCAGATGTTTTAATCAGTAAAATATTACAATTTTTTTTACAACAACACCATTACACTAAATAACCTTATCTGTATATATATATATATATATATATATATATATATATATATATATATATATATATATATATATATATATATATATATATATATATATATATATATATATATATATATATATATATATATATATATATATATATAGTAAAGATAATGTTTATTTTGTGCTTTCAAAACTTGTGACCATTTTGCATTGATAAAACATCAGACTTGTGTGGTATAGGCCCTTAGTATGTCACTAATGCATCCACTCCAACTCCGCATGTTGCGTATTGCTGCTTCCAGTTATTATTTGCACCTGTATAATGTGTACAATTTGACACATTAACTATTTTTTTTTTGTTGTTTTAAACGACCAAATTACATCTGATCATATAAATAGTGATGTATGAAAAAGAAAACGATATCGATCATCTCAATTACTATCATAGATGCAGTACCGCGTCTGGTGTCAAGATCAAAAAGGGGAGGGGGTATGATAATTGTAAGGATGCAAATTTCTGTCGATCTATGAAAAACAATTAGATTTATGGGGACAGGTGCTTGTTAAATTGCTATACTGCAATGATTTCTAATGTCTGTGTCGGGAGAGGAAGTGATTCTTAATTCAGCGACCATTTACTTAACTGTTAGATGACTAGGAAAGGGAAAGGTTAACTTTGATTTTATATTGGAACTTTCAGAAGTTGAGTTTTTCCAGATCTGTTGTTTGGAATTCTCTAAGTCATGCTGACTACAATTTTGGTGCCTATTTATAAAAGATGGTAAATTTGGAAGAAATTCTCTTGTAAAACATTGGTCAAAGATACCAGATGTCTGGAAAGTCAATGGACACAATATTGGTGGTAGAAGCGAACAAAGCTTGAAAGCACAAGGGGAAATAGCTCAACAGACGTATCCATGGAAGTATCCATGGACATATCCACTGACATATCCACATACCTACTTATCCAAGTAACTACATATCTACGTACTTACATATCTACCTACCCACACAAAGTTTGAGGGCTGAAAGAGGTGAGACAGTAGGGAGGTTGGAAAAGGGGAAAAGCAAAAGGACCGAGAACAACCACCATAGTGAAGTTGGAGTGGACTGGAATAAGCAGGTTATAATGAAGTTGTACAAGGTAATGACTTTGATCGTTCACTCGATTATATGATGAACTAATTTTATCATTTAAAACAGATCGGCTATTTATATAAATATATTTATGTTTGAAATTTGGTGAAAGATTTATTAAAAATAGAAGTGCATCTTCCTAATGCAATGTATTATCACAGTTGTTTATGTAATTGATAATTTTTTTTTTCTTTCCATGTACGGGCACTTGTGTCATTCTGTTCTATATATCTGCACAGATCTCTTTTTATTCCATCTATAAGTTTCACACTTTATTTTAATATTTACTTGATCCAAGCAAAATACCAAGGGTGATAACCCTCTAATTATGATAACCAAGAAGGTACAACCTCACAACACCACTGCCAGTAGCAACCACCCCCCACTTTGTAGTATCACATCATTTAAAAAACATATTCGCCTTTATTAACATTTCACTAATATTGTTTCAAGTTTGTATGATGAATTTTCATGAACATTTTATGAATATAATGATATAGAAATTTCATGTACATTTTTAAGAAATATCTTGGTGGTGCATCAAAGGAACTTCAAAGATATTATAATCATTCAAAAAAGTTCATCAGTGTGTTCATGAACTTCAAGTACATGATGCACCAAAATTCTTGAAGAGTTCATGAACTTAGTTGAGGAACTTTCATGAATATTTGTTCATGAACTCAAATGATGAACTGATTATGAACACTTAAAGAACGTTCATGAACATTCATGAACAGTTCATGATTGTCATGAAGTCATGAATTTGTTTCTGTAGCAGTGGTATATCATTTCTGGTGGTACATACCAGTAAACCTCTCCATTGATAACTCGCGCAAGTTACCAAGGGAACTCCCTCCCCCCCAAGAACTGATTGCCATCCCTGCTCGACACAAAATACGCATGGGTAGGGTGTGGGGGTGGAACTGGACTATTTACTGACTGAATCCTCATTTTATAATCGCACTGAGAATAACTGACAGTAAAAATCTTTAATAATATTCCAACTGGTTTCTATAACCCTCACATGTACACAGCAACATTTGTGTATAATGTCACTGCTTTTTGTTGTTGCTCATTGTATGGTTTCCTGCTTGGTATTTGATAGTGGAGTGCGAATCAGCAAGTCTACAAAGCAGGCAACCTGACTAACTGTGGATACACAATCAAAAAAATTCCTTGTTTCAAAAACTTGCATATTTATTTTGTGAGACAATCATCTATGATGTAACTCAATTTTTGTATTGATCAGTTAGTAAAATATTGATGATGTTATTTCACTGCAAGTAATATTGAAACTTTTCATCATCCAAGTGCCAGCTCCAATATTAACTCTTGACCTGGGGCATGTGTAACACTTTCTGACCAGATACAAAATCATGAGGGGCCCCGAGTGGGTTTGAGTCTAGGATTCGGCCAATGTGGGTATGTGAGAAAGCTTGCCAGTAGCTTCTCATGGGTTGGTGGTTCTTCTCGTGGTTTTCCCTAGTTCTTCCTCCACCATTAATACTGGCCGCCATGCATAGACTATCATGTGCTGAAAAATAGTGTTAAACCCCACAACAAACAACATCACAAAATTCTGGCATTCTCTGGCCATTTAACTCAGGTGAGGTCTAACTCATAATAATGCATGATATCTTAATGAAGTAGCGAATTCTTCCACGTTAGAATTAAACATAGATTACTTAAAAGTGTCATTATATACATATATACAAAACTTCCCATTTTATTCTAGTGTAAACAAGTGTTAATTCACATAACTGTAATCACTTTTTGTGTTACATTTGCTATGGTGCATCTTAATGTATCTGCAATCACTTTTTGTGTTACATTTGCTATGGTACATCTTAATGTAACTGTAATCACTTTATTGTGTTACATTTGCTATGGTGCATCTTAATGTATCTGTTATCACTTTTTGTGTTTCATTTGCTATGGTGCATCTTAATGTATCTGTAATCATTTTTTGTGTTACATTCGCTATGGTGCATCTTAATGTATCTGTTATCACTTTTTGTGTTTCATTTGCTATGGTGCATCTTAATGTATCTGTAATCATTTTTTGTGTTACATTTGCTATGGTGCATCTTAATGTATCTGTTATCACTTTTTGTGTTTCATTTGCTATGATGCATCTTAATGTATCTGTAATTACTTTATTGTGTTACATTTGGTATGGTGCATCTTAATGTATCTGTAATCACTTTTTGTGTTACATTTGCTACAGTGCATCTTAATGTAACTGTAATCACTTTTTGTGTTACGTTTGCTATGGTGCATCTTAATGTATCTGTAATCACTTTTTGTGTTACATTTGCTTTTTATACCCTACCTGTTTACCTAAGATACAGAGCATAGGCTCTAGAAAATCATATGAAGTGGTGTCAGATTTTGTGGGGTGGGGAAACCATCTTCTATGATGCAATATTTACCCATCAATATTGCAGGGCTATTATGTATCTCTGAATACATCTTCCCATGGAGTGAAGAACTGTCAACAAGACATGGTCCACATGTATGCCTCACAAGTATATGCATAGAAATAGTCGTATAGATGATAGTTACACAGGAAAGTCAGAGTCGGGTGATAGCTGGGCATTCAGCAATAACAATGGGTAGGTACTGAATAATTAAAGGTCTACACCCTCCCAACCCCAACCCCTAAAACTATGTTTCAATAGCAGCAATAGCTTACCTGTCGCTACTGCACAGTGAATTTGTCAGTTAGGTAGGTAGGCTGCTGTATTAAAACTGAGGGCATGTGTACATGTGTGATTTGGATTGTTAACATAGCTTTAACAATTTTTCTGTCATACTGCTAAGATGTATGCAGTCTGGAGGTTTATATTGATATCTAGCACTGGGCATCATGCCACAAACATGTAGCATTATGTCCAACCCACATCCTGACACCAGTCTGACCAGTCCTAACACTAACCTTTTATTGCTGAGTGAGGCAACTGCTAGCAACATTTTTATAAGTCCTTCAAGTATGACTCAGCTGGGGTTCAAACCCATGACATCTCACATCAAAGGCGGATGTTCTAACCACTTGGACCACCAAAGTGGATGTCTTAAACAGATCACAAACAGAAAAATGTAAAGATCTCAACATCAAGGGAGACATTAGTATCTCTCTGGGTCACAAATTAATGTACTGGAGCTTGGGCTTGACACCAATTTTATTAAACAAATTATGTTTGTCAATAGCTGGAAAAATTATCTAGCAGTAAATAGCTGCTAAATAAAAGTATATTTTGTCCATTAACTTGTCTTGAATATTTATCATGATATAAAAGAGAACAAATTATCTCAACTCAAAACAAATTACAGTTGCCACCCCAACCCTAAACCCAAAATTGAATAGTCAGTACCTTCACGATATATGAATTTGCTTTGTATTAATTGTTCAACAAGCTATAACACAAAAACTTTAACTAAAGTGGAATGAGTAAGCGTGTTGATACATTGTATTAACACTGAAGCCTATGTCTATCTATACTAATGATTTAAACAGCATGGAAACTTTGCTTGGGATGCCAATACTTGTCCAAGATATTTAGCAGATACGGCCTGTAAACATAAGACACTCAACAACAAGAAAATATAAGGTGGACTTTATAAATTATGTTAACAAATCTTGGATGATTCATATTCTTACAAATGAATACATGTATTTGACATGGATACATACATTATTAAATAACTAAAACATGACACACCTTTTATAAATCACAAATTATCTTCAAGTTTTTTTGCCCAAATATCTTTAACAAAATCACATTTAGCCAATGTGTCAACAAATATCTGACATGTGTCAAAAAATGCCAATAAAGAGAGATAAATATATTTGTAATATTCCAAATTAATATGTGACAATGTCAACTGTTTTTTTTTTAAATATTTCTTTCTTTTATTATTTTGTCAATTAAAAAACATTCTGTCAATATCATTCAATTCAAAACAAGATTACTCTGGAATTTTCATACTCAATGAAACTGGCTGTACTGGTACAGCAAAAACGTACCATGGTACATACCACCATTAAAAAAATACTATGGTAAACTGGTAAAACAGGAATACTGTACACCTCTGATAATTACATTTGTCACTCTAGTTATCCCAATTAACTAAATACAACTCATCACCCTTTTCAGTCATATCAAAAACAAACAAACATAAAATGCTTTCAAATATTGGCAGCACAAGACTGGCATAGAAAGAGCTCTAGATATGTACCTTGATATTCATTCAACCTCGTGACAGATGAAGATAAATAGTTCTTATTCCTTCCAGACAAAAGAAATGTGTTTGATATATGATTATCTCCCCTTCTTGCTTTGCCAACCCACTAGACCCTGGCTGAAATGGTAATACTGTATGTACCCTGATATTAGTCCAGTTTGCATTTACATTACTACTGTTTAGCCACCATCTATCTACAACAGGTCAATGCAAAAAGGACAATAAAAAAGAAAAACAGAAACATGTATATATGACATAGACACCATCTATAATTTAGTACATGTGGTATCCAATGGCAAAAAATTTAGACCCTGAGCCGCTGCCACATAATGCACCAGCAGATCAAGGTGTATGTTGTTTGTTTTACTAATTGTTGTGGACCCAGATCTGCCAGTGCATTATGCAATAGCAGATCTGGATCTATGCTGTTTAGAGTTGGATCTGACTTGAATGCATATGTATATTATACTCTTGACAATACAATGCAATGAGAGGCAAAATTGCCATGTCAAAAACCAGGGCAATAACTGAAATTTTGCTGAACAAATGTTGCAAATCAAACCTGAATTGGGCCATCTTAATATAAAACTTCATACCAAATTTAGACTCAGTACATGTCCTTTAAAAGTTACATAGTGGAAATGTTTGATCAATTGATGGATGGACTGGATTTAGTGGCACATCAACACAAACATGGCTCATAGTATTGATTAAAAGTAAAGTTCTACAAATGTTAGGACAAAAACAAGTAAGAGCTACTTCATGGAGATAAAGACATCCAAATAAAATGTGAGCTGTCCTGCAAGATAAAAGGTAAACATGTTAAAATACTTTAAAATGTATATAAACAAAAAGATAAAAATATAAAATATAAAATTCTTAATATATAGAGCTAATTATATATAAAATGTCAAAGTTCTTCCTATAGGCGTATCATCTAAAATCAGATTGCTGAGTAGAAATTCATAGACTATACAAGAATCAGGCCATGAGTTTTGTAAAATACAGAACGGTGAGAACAGCTATCCAAGTAGTGTTATTCATTGTCCTCAAATATTTACAACATCATTTATGGCACATGACATCATATATCAAAATGGCGGACCTGTAAACAATTCAGGATTTATGAGAGGCAACTGCCATGAAATCTGGTAAAAAATTGAGAAGTTTGCTCAGAAAGCATCTGGAAATCTTTGTTTTGAAGAATAAGGCTGGGGAGATTAATAGATCCCTCTCATGGAAGCAATTTAAGGAGGGTGACTGCATGAGAGAACAATCACAATCCTCAAAACACAAGCCCCAAAGAATGCATTGGAACATGATGAA
The DNA here is from genome assembly GCA_028554795.2 of Sinohyriopsis cumingii. Taxonomy (NCBI): domain Eukaryota; kingdom Metazoa; phylum Mollusca; class Bivalvia; order Unionida; family Unionidae; genus Sinohyriopsis; species Sinohyriopsis cumingii. The sequence continues at coordinate 83,709,393 of CM068831.1, forward strand.
AGCCAAACATGATTTAAGGGTTTCTTTTACTGTAAATCCTCATTCTAAAGATTTTGGTTTCAGTCCATCAAAATCTCCACAAGCTACTGAACAAAAAAAAATTTCTGATGAAATTGAAGGATAAAGTTCAATGTCAAACACTGGCTACAACTCAGCTAAATGTTCTTAGTAAATGATATCAAGTCAACTTAATGTAGAGCTTTCTAATATAAAGTAAAGCCTCAAAAAAAATTTTCTTTCAGTCCATGAAGTATTTCAAAAGCTATTGATACAAGGACAAATTCAGGGTTCATGCAACCCTAAAGACATCATTTTCAAGGACATTTAAAGGATTTTACCCATTTTCAAGAAGCTTTTTAGAGATATGTTAGTATCTGGAAACATTTACCCATTTCAAAGGAGCATTTCTGAGATATGTCAGTATCTGGAAACATTTTACCCATTTCAAAGGAGCATTTCTGAGATATGTCAGTATCTGGAATCATTTACCCATTTCAAAGGAGCATTTCCGAGATATGTCAGTATCTGGAAACATTTTACCCATTTCAAAGGAGCATTTCTGAGATATGTCAGTATCTGGAATCATTTTACCCATTTCAAAGGAGCATTTCTGAAATATGTCAGTATCTGGAAACATTTTACCCATTTCAAAGGAGCATTTCTGAGATATGTCAGGATCTGGAATCATTTACCTATTTCAAAGGAGCATTTCTGAGATATGTCAGTATCTGGAAACATCTTACCCGTTTTCAAGGAAGATTTCTGAGACATGCCTGAGTATCTAGAAACATTGCTTGGAACAGTTTTTTGATTTCTCATGAATGATATGAATTGTGTTAGTCATGACTCTCAAAGTACACACTATTTCAGCTTTATAACATCATCCCTTGTTTCATAATTATCATTATGTGATGGCAGAGCACTCGGAATCTTTTACTCAAGACAGCAAGTAAAATTCCAGAAGCCTCAACATTAATATTAGTCACACAAGATGAATGCAATGTGACAGCAGATGAACATGCATTTTTCATGTTTCTTATCAACTATACAAGATTTGAAAGCACTTTCCCACCCTAGAAATATACAATATTTTGTCATAAGCTTTAAAATTACCTTATTTTTGTCTCCCGTCAATGCTTCAATTCAACCAGTATAAAATGGGTCACGTTGTCATTTGCTACTGCATACTCAGCTCATGGTAGGTCAAGTGTGAGTATTTTGTATTGTTAGGGTGATCACAATACTTACTATGCAAGGGGACATTACTAATATTCCAATACTTACTAGCATAATGTACTAATTCACCAACTCAATTTTAGTGAGACTGTTTAATATTTTTTATAAAAATTACATTGTAGTAATATCGTTTTAAGTAATGAAGAAATTCCCAGAGGGACATGTATGTTAAAATAAACACTAATTATTGCTATCTTCATATAATGTGCATTGTTATACTCTCCTTAAAAGGGCCTCAAGGGAGAATAGTCCTTGACTAATGAGTCACCCTCTATAAATAAAGCATTATTATTATTATTATTATTATTATTATTATTATTACTGAAGAGATCAAATTAACTTCTTTCTTCAGAAATTAAATCTTTTCAAACACAAAACCCACATTTTGTAAAATATTTCAAGGCAACTCTTTGAATTCAAGGACTTTTCACACTATTTCCAAACCCTGAAATTTATCAGTATATCAGGAGCTGAACTCCTTAACATTTTGGTGGAAAATTCTTAAAATCATAATTACTTCATCCCAATGGTTGTGGAGAAAAAAATGAAAGCCTGATACAAGATGCAAGTCAAACAAGGGCTATAACTCTCAAATTTTATTAGAAAACTTTACCCTGGTGTTCTTAGTGTGGAAAACAAAACTCACACTGGTGTGGACAGGACAAGACAGATAGACATGGATTACACAATAAATAATGCCCCTCCTCAAGTGTGGCAGGGTTATAAAAACGAAACAAAATTTAATATTGTGATGTGCTGGTGTATGGAAGACAGTGCAAATATGTTACCTGTATATGGAATCAGATTGATTGTATGTATTAATGTAGTAGCAGTGGCTATACATTGCCAACTAAAGGAAAAGTTGGAAAAATGTAAACAAAATTAGTTTCGTAAAAATTCTGGAAGAGAAACACTTCAAAATATATATTAATGCAAGTACAACCATATTTAAAAAAAGAGATAAAGATGTTACAATTTTATAAAAGGTGAAAAATGCATTATCGTTGAACAAGACCAACTGACTGACAGGAACAATTTACACTTTATGCCCCCTCCAATCATATGGTGGGAGCATCAAACAAGAAAATTCAATAATGTGATGTATTAGTAACTGGATTGACCTATTTACCATTCTTAGAGACATGACAGGTGGGCATGTGTTACATCCTATGTCCCTCCATACATATGGGGGGGGGCGGGGTTTGGCTTAAAATGTTGTGGGTTCAATGCCATTTGTTAACAGATGATATACATGGCAGCCAGTATGACTGGTGGAGGAAGAACCTGAGAAAATCCCAGTAAGAACCAATGACCCATGGGAAGCTTCTGACAAGCTTTCTCACATCCACACTGGCCGATCTTGGGACTTGAACCCAAGTGGACAGAGAAGAGATGGCAATGATCAGCAAAGGCGAGCGCTTTAGATCACTCAACCACCCATGGTACTAATGGCTTAAAAAAAGATGCAAGATTTTGATGTACTAGCACATGGAAGGACAGCAGCTATGCACATTTAATTACCATATTTACCTGTATAAGGAACTGCTCCAGTAGCCTAGTGGTTAGAGCGTCTGCCTTGGATGTGGGAGGTCATGGGTTCAAACCCTGGCTGAGTCAAACCATAGACTTCTAAAAATGGTACTTTCAGCTAACTTGCTTGACACTCAGCATTAAATGGTTAGTGTTAGGACTGGTCAGCCTGGTGTCAGGATAATGCAACTGTGTGTGATATCATGCTACATGTATGTGGCATGATGCCACTGTACTAGACATAACTATAAACTGCCACACTGCAGACATTGTAGCGATATGACTGAAAAACTGTTAAAGCTACATTAAACATCCAAATCACACATACACACACATACCTGTATAAGGGATGGGATGGACAGTTATGGGTTACACCAGGGGTCAGCAACCTATTTACATAGCTTGGCACTTTTTTCTGGATTAATTACAAAATGAATGAGTACATGCCACCAGTAAGAGAGTAACACTGTTAAAATCAAGAATTTTGGCTGCCCTAGATGTGCCACACAAAACACCTTGTGGCATGCGTGCCATAGGTTGCCAACCCCTGGGTTACACTCTATGCCCCATAGAAACAATTCCAACAAGGGCATAACAAAGAAACTATATGATTGTGCTGTATTAGTGTATAAAAAAATGTAGCTACATGTGAGGGCACTCACCAGTTATTACGTATATGTAAGGTGAAGCTGTTTGCATTTAAAACATGCACAATGGAGAGAATGTTGGCATACCTCTATTGTACATTAATGTAATGTGGATGATATTTCTTTGGATATTGTACTTTTGGAAATTGTACATGATTTAAGCACACTGCTAACTAAAATGACTGCTTCCTTGTGCTAAAAAATCAGTCTAAAGTACACTATCCATAGCAGCTATTAAAATAAGGAAAATGAATTTTGCCAGACTAGACAATGCCAGCTTCTGAAAGTGCAATGAATGAATTACCAAATACTCTATAACCCATATTACACCCATCAATCTTACATCAAAGTAAAGGGAATTAAAGGTTCTTTGAATTATATCTAAGATATACAAGGTCTTTTTTAAATAGCCAGTATAACTAGTGAGGAAAGCAGGGGAAATTCTTTTTCTTTTAAATTCTAACCCTATGCAAAATACGAAGCTGTAGAGCGCCACCTGTAATGCTCTATTCTTTGTAAAGAGTGTGGGTTGACTGGCGGATGATACCATATTTCAAGGTGTCCTCTTTATTCGGTTCTCATTATCTAAGAGATGATCGACCTCAGTGTTATTGCCCAGATCGAGTAAATGTATGGGTAGAATAAATAGAGATCTGAGCAGATATATAGGACAGAACACCTTGACCCCCCACCCCGTACATCAAAATTCTAAATTTAATCAATTACATAAACAATAGTGATAATACAATACATTATGAAGATACACTTCTTTTTGGAATAAATCTTTCACTGAATTTCAAAACTCAAATGTATTTATAAAAATAGCCAGTCTGTTTTACTGATAGAATTAGTTAATCATACGATCGAGTGAACAATCGAAGTCATTGCCTTGTACAACTGCATAACCTGTTTATCTCTGGTTCACTCCAATTTCACTGTAGCTGTTACCTGTCCTTTCACCTTCTCTCTTCCATCCTTTTCCTTTTTCTCTCCAACCTTCCTACTGTTTTGCCTCCCTTTGGCCCTCAAACATTGTGTAGGTAGGTGGATATGTAAGCATGTAGATACACAGATATTTGGATATGTCAGTGCATAGGTACGTCTGAGGATGTGTCTGAGAATACATCTGAAGAGCTATTTTCCCCTTTAAAAATAAACAGAGAACAACCTAAATTTTTCTGTCGGCTATTCTACTGGGAATAACTCATTACTCTCCTCTTGTTATCAGATCTTACTATTGGTATTGAAACAGATACCAAAGGTTATTATGTGGCCCCAGCCTGGCAAATCAAAACAAACCTAGTTTCATAAGAGTAATGTACTTCCTAATGACTAATTCATCACTCAAATTAACACACCAAGACTACCAGTTCTGCTCTCATCTCAGTTACACAAATGAATGAATGAAATTCACTACATAGCTTAACTACGTTATTTTCAATGAATACACACATTCAAGTCCTTAGCATACATGAAATCACACTTCATGGCTTAAAAACATTAATTTCAGTCAATATGTACTCAAGATTTTATCATACGTGAAATTACCTAAGATTGGTGAATTCACACTGATTCTCGTAACTCATACCAACTAAAGTAATACATGAAATTCTTAAAACCTAATTCCTATAAAAACAAGATGTCTAATTCAAACAATTAGACAACCTTATATAAAGAGGATTATTGTACAAATTCATATCTATAAAGCTCAACAGTTATTCTCATATCAAGAGAATTGATCACTGAATTTAAACAAATAAATTCACGCACATATTATCAAAAAATTCAAGCACAACGTTATATTGGTAACAACAAATTTCATGAAATTGATGCAAATACCTTTTGTGCTTTCAATTGTTTCTCACTTCTACCACCAAAATTGTATCCGTATACCTTCCAGACATCTGGTCCCTTGGACAAATATTTTATGGGAGAATTTTTTTCAAACTGACTCTATTAGTCCCCTGTCCTTTTATTCTTGCAGCAAAGCTTAGACTAATTAGAATTTTCGATGGGGCGATATTTAACACTAGGAAATTTCATGAGGAAAACATGCCCCTTATTTAGCGTAACCAATCAGGATTAAATATATTTACCTTCTTTTATAGCTAGGCACCAAATCTGGGGTCAATTTGACCTTCTATGTTCTGAATTACGGTTTCTGGAATTTTTCAAGTTTGACAGTTCCACTATGAAATCAAAGTTAGCCGTGTCCCTAATAGTCCATCTCGCAGTAAAGTAAATGAATCCTTAATTTAACAAATCTTTACCTCTACTGACCAAACATTAGAAATCATTGCAGTATAGTGATTTAACAAGCGCCTGTCCCCATAAATCTAACTGTTCTCTGGCCCAAACTAATGTGCTTTTCATAGATCAACAGAAATTTGCCCCTTCACACTACATAAAGTGTGATCCTGCTATAAAACAATCATTGGGGTCCAAACATGGGGACTGTGCTATGTAGTGAACTGTGCTATAAGTTCCAATCAGGTCAATCAGCTCAAGAGAACAATGCATTATGCCCCATAAAAAAGAAACAAATTAGGGGAAATGAGTGGGCACAATAATATGATTGAGCATAACATTGATAATCTATTTTATTATTCTTAAATGTTAGGCAAATTTATTGCCATAAATTCAGGCAAGAAACTTTTTGAGACTACCACATTGTTGCTTGACTTATGAACACTAATCTCAAAGCTAATTTTATTTGTTTAACTCCAGACTTAGTCCCTCCCAGGGATTCAAACATGAACAGTAAAATCTTTAAGTTCCGTATCCCATTATCCATTGTATATACCCAGTAATTAACCCTTTGACCTCTGTTGTTTGAACTAATATAGGAAGAATAATTGTTAAAGGTGATTTTATAGGAAATGCAGAATAGTTATCACTGGTTTACTGACTGCATGATGATTGATTACACCATAAAGCTATGTGCACATGTCAGCAGCTTACTTGGTTATAGTTTTTTCCTTGTCTCATAATTTGAAAAACCTTTGGTAGTGAGGTTAAATTTGATGATGAGCAAACAGTGCCAAGTATCTGATTTATAAATTTTAAAGAGAATAATTTCTTCATTTGAATGAATATTATATAAAATACATTGAAGATAAACCAAGAAGATTTGCTGGCATTGCTCAACCATAATAAGATTAAAACTGTCAACTTTTTAATCAGCCATGTTTCTTTCAAAAGCGTGAGCACAGAACTTCATATTTCTTCAAGAAATTGGTGTATGTGTGTGTGATTTGGATTTTTAACATTAAAAAATTTCAGTCATATCGCTACAATGCCTGCAGTGTGGCAGGTAATAGTGATGCCTAGCACTGGGGCATCATGTCACAGACATGTTGTCACGGAATGGTGTAAAGGTTGTTAATTAAATACATGTACTTGGGTTTTGTTTCTTTTCGCTGTACAACGATGCCCGAGGGTGATTATATCAGGGTCTATTGTATTTCGAAATCGTGAGTACGATTCGTCCTGTGCCACACGTGCAAGGTGCCTTTGATAAAGAATAACGAAAATTCTAAAGGTATAAATACGTTACTACATGTAAAGAACCTTTACAATACTAATGGGTTTTGTCAGCAAGCGGCCTGCTTAAAGGATTCGCACAACTCCAGCTGTAGGGCTGAGTTTTTGATGGTAGGAATATCCGGGGTGTCCGGTGTTGTCAGAGGGTAGAAACGTCCGTGTGTCCGGAGCGTTTAAGGTGCCGGAGCGTCTAATGTCTAGCGTCCGGAATGTCAAGAGTGACTAAGGTGACCCAGCTGTAAAGCCGTCAAAGGACCAGGGGGTCCGGAGGGTCTAATATTTCAAGTGTCCGGAGGGTCTAATATTTCAAGTGATCATAGTCCGGAGTCTATATTAATTGTGAAATTGATTCGGAGGAGCTGTGGAGCGGATATGGTGCACGGGTGACGGAGTGCATCTCCACACATGTATTTTTAGCTGTATGCTAATTTTGGGTTAGTAAGACCCAGTGTATTATTCAGGACTGGAAGGATAGATTGTATATCCGTTCTTGTTTAGTGACATAATTTCGCTACCTGAGCGAATACATTTTTTACTATGTGTAAAGACTTACATTGTTTACTATTTGAGTGAACTATATTCATCTTTCCATTATTGAATCATTTGTGAAATCATTTATCCTGTGTTTTAGGGTTACTGACCTAAATTTATTTGTATATTTTTTTCATCTTTGAAACTGTGCGTTTTTTTTGTTAAATAGATCCAATATTTGGATTATAAATACACACACATCTTCATAATCCACTACTCATATAAATCGCCATATTAAACCATATATCTGTGTCGTCAAAACGTGTTCTGTTGTTAATCCGAGATATCCCACCCGGTTATCTTGTTACACATGTTGCATGATGTCCCATCCTGTCACATTATCCTGACACCAGGCCAACCAGTCCTAACACTAACCTCTTAATGCTGAGCACCAAGTGAAGCAGCTGTTAGTACCATTTTGGTAAGTCTTTGGTATGACTTGGGCAATGATCGAACCCATGATTTCCCACATCCAAGGCAGATGCTCTAACCACTAGGTCACCGAAGCAGTCCCAAGAAATTGGTGGAATTATCACAAAATCTCATCAACCAAGCTACAATCATAGTTTATCTGAATTCACACATGATCCGTTTCCCAAAATGATAATTTGTTACACAATAGTTTTCCTACTATAAAAAATTTTTATTTCACTAAATGAACATATAAACAAATTTTCAGGAGCCACACCATGATTGTGTTATATTTAAATTTATATGTGAACTCATCCCCAAAATGATAATAAACCTTTCATGCATTATTTCTCATACTGTGACAAATATTTTATTGTGTATGAAAAAACATAAAAAAATTGTGGGAGCCACAACACAATCGTGTTATATCCAAATTCGTGTTATAACAGAATGTGCTATAGTGGGGTCACACTGTACATTCCAGTACTGTATTTACACAGATAAACTTTATATCAAACTTCAAACATATTTACAGTTTGGCGAAGTTCTGTGCTGAGTGAATTTTAGTCACCTGTTAAAACTAACAGCTGCTCTGACAATGCTTGATTTTCTATTAGCTCCTACCATGAATACCCATTTTCCACACCAACCACAGTTTGCATCAATTGGCCTATGCAGATCTAGAATCCTTGATGCATACTTTCATCCCCAGGATGGTCTCATCTGCTACAGTGATCATAAATTTTGATGTTTTTGTTTAACTTGTCAGTTCATTCACAGAATTTAAATTTGTAGACTTAAACTCACACATAATCCCATAGATGCTTCAATGCAGTGTTATAGAGCATTCTCAAGTGTTTCAATGACTGAGTGGAACAGCCTAGTAAATGCGCTGTTGAATTCTGCACCTTTGTGGAAAAAGACTTGGCCATGAAACTGATACCTTGAACTACAGCCTGAAGTTCAAGATTTTCTGTAATAAGTATGGTGAAATCATGCCTGTAAACATTTCTGCAACTATGAACACTGTACACACCAACCATGAAATGGCTGAGGAATCAAATTTCACTCTTAAGGGCCTTGGGTGGAATAATGGTTGAAAGTGCTCACCTTTACTGATCTCTGCCACCTCACATTTGTCCATGTGGGTTCAAGTCTCAAGCTTGGCCAATGTGGGTACATGTATATGAGAAATCTGCCAGTAGCTTCCCATAGGTCATTGGTTCTTACCAGGGTTTTCCCAGGTTATTCCTCCAACAGTTATACTGGCCACCATACAAAGCCTACCTTGTGCTGAGAAGTAGCATTAAACCCCAAAACAACAACAGCAGCAGCAATTTCTCATTGATATGATGGGGTTGCAATTTTTGACAAAATTATATAATTCGGTATACTTACTAGACCTTCCATTTGTTTCATTACATCATCCTATATAATTTTCTGGATATCTTTATCTCTATCAAAACAAAAATACAAAACATAGAAATTTGTTTTTTCTGAGCAACAAATTTAAAAATGATACTATTTGAAGCATTTCAAGATATCCCTCTTTCTGAGCTTTTAACTAGCCTTCGGGACCTTAAAAACTTAATAGTTTGCAGGCAACTCTAGTTTGATTTATTTCATTTGTATAATCTATAATAGTTTAGTCTATGGAATCAATAATGTAATAAATTTTGCTCAGTACATAGCACAATATTTAAAATGGTGCTAAAAATACCTGGGCAAGAACATGGGAAGTAAATACCCTATGGTTGAGCAAGCAGGAGGAGAGGGGAGAAGAATTGGAAGCAAGACCCATAAAATATCCCCTATTCTTGCCAGCATTCCTTTTTTTCCCCACACATCTAACACTGGAATGCTCTGATTTAGGCAAAATATAGATCAGAGTATTGTTTTACAGTTGATAATCAGCAAGATAAATTGTGTAAAAAATAAAGCATCATTTATCAATGTCTATAGAAAATAAATCCATGCAACAGACAAAGTAATGGACCAACTTCAGGAATCCATCTTCTTGTTTTAGCTAGCTAAATGTGCTATTTCTAATGCAATACTTGAAGGCAGTTATGATTACTTTTTGCCTTCACCTCACAAACATGGAGTATATATATGCATGAAGGTTGCATAAAAAATACTTAAAATTTACAATAATCAAAAGCCTCCATGACATGAAAGCACATGCATTTAAAGCAAGAAATTAATAAAAAGTTCTGTTGGAAGTATAATGTATAATATACAAGTTTTAAGATGCACTTGCTCAGTCAGATTAAATTATGAACCCTTTGCCTATCTCAATGTTTTCCCCCTTCTGGGTCATCCTTCCATTGGATCAATGTGGAGAGTGAAAACAAGAGGCCCAAGAGTGCCAAAGATCACTAGCCTTACTGACAGCTATCCAACAGCCAAATGCATTAGCCTTTGCCAAAATGTGCCAGAGATCACTAGCCTTAGTGACAGCTATCCAACAGCCAAATGCATTACCTATTGCCAAAGTGTGCCAGAGATCACTAGCCTTAGTGACAACTATCCAACAGCCAAATGCATTACCTGTTGCCAAAGTGTGCCAGAGATCACAGGCCTCATTGACAGCTATCCAGTAGCCAAATATATAAGCTTTCTGTTACCAAAGTATGCCTTAGATCACAAGTCTCACTGACAGCTATTCAATAACCAAATGAATTAGGTGTTGGCCAAGGAACCTCATCTGAGTTACTAATTTTAATTCTACCTATAATAAAGATGTACTTGAAGCATCACTGTGAAATAAATTCCTTGAGAATTAATAAAGACCAATTGATCTAAGGTGTAAACCATGTGGAATTGTAATGCAAGTCAAGTGGAATTTGAGATGTAAACCATGTGAAATTGTGATGCAATCAAGTAGAATTTGAGGTGTAAACCATGTGAAATTGTGATGCAAGTCAAGTGGAATTTGAGGTGAAAACCATGTGGAATTGTGATGCAAGTCAAGTGGAATTTGAGGTGAAAACCATGTGGAATTGTGATGCAAGTCAAGTGGAATTTGAGGTTTAAACCATGTGGAATTGTGATGCAAGTCAAGTGGAATTTGAGGTGAAAACCATGTGAAATTGTGATGCAAGTCAAGTGGAATTTGAGGTTTAAACCATGTGGAATTGTGATGCAAGTCAAGTGGAATTTGAGGTGAAAACCATGTGAAATTGTGATGCAAGTCAAGTGGAATTTGAGGTTTAAACCATGTGGAATTGTGATGCAAGTCAAGTGGAATTTGAGGTGAAAACCATGTGAAATTGTGATGCAAGTCAAGTGTAATTTGAGGTGAAAACCATGTGAAATTGTGATGCAAGTCAAGTGGAATTTGAGGTGAAAACCATGTGGAATTGTGATGCAAGTCAAGTGGAATTTGAGGTGAAAACCATGTGAAATTGTGATGCAAGTCAAGTGGAATTTGAGGTTTAAACCATGTGGAATTGTGATGCAAGTCAAGTGGAATTTGAGGTGAAAACCATGTGAAATTGTGATGCAAGTCAAGTGGAATTTGAGGTGAAAACCATGTGAAATTGTGATGCAAGTCAAGTGGAATTTGAGGTGAAAACCATGTGGAATTGTGATGCAAGTCAAGTGGAATTTGAGATGTAAACCATGTGAAATTGTGATGCAAGTCAAGTGGAATTTGAGGTGAAAACCATGTGAAATTGTGATGCAAGTCAAGTGGAATTTGAGGTGAAAACCATGTGAAATTGTGATGCAAGTCAAGTGGAATTTGAGGTGTAAACCATGTGGAATTGTGATGCAAGTCAAGTGGAATTTGAGGTGTAAACCATGTGAAATTGTGATGCAAGTCAAGTGGAATTTGAGATGAAAACCATGTGGAATTGTGATGCAAGTCAAGTGGAATTTGAGGTGTAAACCATGTGGAATTGTGATGCAAGTCAAGTGGAATTTGAGGTGTAAACCATGTGGAATTGTGATGCAAGTCAAGTGGACTTTGAGATGTAAACCATGTGAAATTGTGATGCAAGTCAAGTGGAATTTGAGGTGTAAACCATGTGGAATTGTGATGCAAGTCAAGTGGAATTTGAGGTGTAAACCATGTGGAATTGTGATGCAAGTCAAGTGGAATTTGAGGTGTAAACCATGTGGAATTGTGATGCAAGTCAAGTGGAATTTGAGGTGTAAACCATGAGGAATTGTCATACAAAACAAGTGAATTTGAGGTGAAATTAGTTATCCAGAAATATACTTCAACTTGATGCCAGGACAGAATGCTTAGCTTGTCTTCTTAACAAATAATTTGGGTATCTGTGTCATTCTCAAAAGACGCCTTGAACAGCATATTAGATAAAGTGACAGATGAAGAATGACATGGTCAGGTTTTCCTGGAACGTAAAAATGTTTCTGTTTTCATGAACCCCCATTATAAAAAAAATAAATTAATTAATTCAACCAGACAAAATTTACTACAAACGTTTTTTGTTCTAGAATTTTGTATTTCACTAGTGAACATTTTCAAAAGTTTTAACCAACTTGAATTAAATGCAGACTTGATTTTTTGCAAGGTTGAATAGTGTGACAACTCCAATATTTTGTATTAAAACAAGGATCTTGCATGCTTTGGACTTGTTATTTCTTGTGATGATGAGCATACTGCAACAGTAAAAGAATTATCTAACTTTTCATAAATTTAATACAGGTATGAGTAAAACACTGGAAGATAATGATAGATACTACATGTACATCTGGTGCCACCATTTTCCAACTGGTGGAATTTTTGCATCATCCTGCCTTGTTCTACATATGTACACTTTTAAAAATAATCTCATTTGCAAATTCTCATTCCTTGCTTGTTATTGGTCATGTGGTTTTACCAGGGACCAGTAAAAAATATGAATATATCAATGGCAATGATGAGGAAGGAAGGAATAAAATTTGATAATTGTTTGAAACAGTATTTATCAAAGTTAAACATTCTATCACACAGTTGTGCATAAAAACAGATTTTAAGCATTCAGACACAGAACTGGAACCTGTCTGAAAACAAGGTTGATGTAGTAGTTATGTTTCTGTAAAAATAAGTCTCCAGACTGTAAGCAAGGGATTCAAATGCCAATACTATCTCGATACTAACGGTCTCAGTCGCAAAAACATGCATTGCATCTTGAGTGATATTTGTGTTGCATAATCTTTTACTGAATGCATGGAGAATAGGATGGATCCCCCCCTTCTCTCTTAGAAAACAATAATTAATCCAGGATATTTACTTTTAGTGAATGCAGAGAGAATAGGATGGATCTCTCCTTCTCTCTTAGAAAACAATAATTAATCCAGGATATTTACTTTTTAGTGAATGCAGAGAGAATAGGATGGATCTTTCCTTCTCTCTTAGAAAACAATAATTTATCCAGGATATTTACTTTTACTGAATGCAGAGAGAATAGGATGGATCTTTCCTTCTCTCTTAGAAAACAATAATTAATCCAGGATATTTACTGAATGCAAGGAGAAAAGGATGGATCTCTCCTTCTCTCTTAGAAAACAATAATTTATCCAGGATATTTACTTTTACTGAATGCAGAGAGAATAGGATGGATCTTTCCTTCTCTCTTAGAAAACAATAATTAATCCAGGATATTTACTGAATGCAAGGAGAAAAGGATGGATCTCTCCTTCTCTCTTAGAAAACAATAATTTATCCAGGATATTTACTTTTACTGAATGCAGAGAGAATAGGATGGATCTTTCCTTCTCTCTTAGAAAACAATAATTAATCCAGGATATTTACTGAATGCAAGGAGAAAAGGATGGATCTCTCCTTCTCTCTTAGAAAACAATAATTTATCCAGGATATTTACTTTTACTGAATGCAGAGAGAATAGGATGGATCTTTCCTTCTCTCTTAGAAAACAATAATTAATCCAGGATATTTACTGAATGCAAGGAGAAAAGGATGGATCTCTCCTTCTCTCTTAGAAAACAATAATTTATCCAGGATATTTACTTTTACTGAATGCAGAGAGAATAGGATGGATCTTTCCTTCTCTCTTAGAAAACAATAATTAATCCAGGATATTTACTGAATGCAAGGAGAAAAGGATGGATCTCTCCTTCTCTCTTAGAAAACAATAATTTATCCAGGATATTTACTTTTACTGAATGCAGAGAATAGGATGGATCTTTCCTTCTCTCTTAGAAAACAATAATTAATCCAGGATATTTACTTTTACTGAATGCAGAGAGAATAGGATGGATCTTTCCTTCTCTCTTAGAAAAGAATAATTAATCCAGGATATTTACTTTTACTGAATGCAGAGAGGAAAGGATGGATCTCTCCTTCTCTCTTAGAAAACAATAATTTATCCAGGATATTTACTTTTATTGAATGCAGAGAGAATAGGATGGATCTTTCCTTCTCTCTTAGAAAACAATAATTAATCCAGGATATTTACTGAATGCAAGGAGAAAAGGATGGATCTCTCCTTCTCTCTTAGAAAACAATAATTAATCCAGGATATTTACTTTTAGTGAATGCAGAGAGAATAGGATGGATCTTTCCTTCTCTCTTAGAAAACAATAATTAATCCAGGATATTTACTTTTATTGAATGCAGAGAGAATAGGATGGATCTCTCCTTCTCTCTTAGAAAACAATAATTAATCCAGGATATTTACTTTTATTGAATGCAGAGAGAATAGGATGGATCTTTCCTTCTCTCTTAGAAAACAATAATTAATCCAGGATATTTACTGAATGCAAGGAGAAAAGGATGGATCTCTCCTTCTCTCTTAGAAAACAATAATTAATCCAGGATATTTACTTTTAGTGAATGCAGAGAGAATAGGATGGATCTTTCCTTCTCTCTTAGAAAACAATAATTAATCCAGGATATTTACTTTTACTGAATGCAGAGAGATAAGGATGGATCCCCCCTTCTCTCTTAGAAAACAATAATTAATCCAGGATATTTACTGAATGCAAGGAGAAAAGGATGGATCTCTCCTTCTCTCTTAGAAAACAATAATTAATCCAGGATATTTACTTTTACTGAATGCAGAGAGAATAGGATGGATCTTTCCTTCTCTCTTAGAAAAGAATAATTAATCCAGGATATTTACTTTTACTGAATACAAGGAGAAAAGGATGGATTTCTCCTTCTCTCTTAGAAAACAATAATTAATCCAGGATATTTACTTTTACTGAATGCAGAGAGAATAGGATGGATCTTTCCTTCTCTCTTAGAAAAGAATAATTAATCCAGGATATTTACTTTTACTGAATACAAGGAGAAAAGGATGGATTTCTCCTTCTCTCTTAGAAAACAATAATTAATCCAGGATATTTACTTTTACTGAATGCAGAGAGAATAGGATGGATCTTTCCTTCTCTCTTAGAAAAGAATAATTAATCCAGGATATTTACTTTTACTGAATACAAGGAGAAAAGGATGGATTTCTCCTTCTCTCTTAGAAAACGATAATTAATCCAGGATATTTTCTTTTACTGAATGCAGAGAAATAGGATGGATCTCTCCTTCTCTCTTAGAAAACAATAATTAATCCAGGATATTTACTTTTACTGAATGCAGAGAGAAAAGGATGGATCTTTCCTTCTCTCTTAGAAAACAATAATTAATCCAGGATATTTACTTTTACTGAATACAGAGAGAAAAGGATGGATCTCTCCTTCTCTCTTAGAAAACAATAATTAATCCAGGATATTTACTTTTACTGAATACAGAGAGAATAGGATGGATCTTTCATTCTCTCTTAGAAAACAATAATTAATCCAGGATATTTACTTTTACTGAATACAGAGAGGAAAGGATGGATCTCTCCTTCTCTCTTAGAAAACAATAATTAATCCAGGATATTTTCTTTTACTGAATACAGAGAGGAAAGGATGGATCTCTCCTTCTCTCTTAGAAAACAATAATTAATCCAGGATATTTACTTTTACTGAATGCAGAGAGGAAAGGATGGATCTCTCCTTCTCTCTTAGAAAACAATAATTAATCCAGGATATTTACTTTTACTGAATGCAGAGAGGAAAGGATGGATCTCTCCTTCTCTCTTAGAAAACAATAATTAATCCAGGATATTTACTTTTACTGAATGCAGAGAGGAAAGGATGTATCTCTCCTTCTCTCTTAGAAAACAATAATTTATCCAGGATATTTACTTTTACTGAATGCAGAGAGAATAGGATGGATCTCTCCTTCTCTCTTAGAAAACAATAATTAATCCAGGATATTTACTTTTACTGAATACAGAGAGGAAAGGATGGATCTCTCCTTCTCTCTTAGAAAAGAATAATTAATCCAGGATATTTACTTTTACTGAATGCAGAGAGGAAAGGATGGATCTCTCCTTCTCTCTTAGAAAACAATAATTTATCCAGGATATTTTCTTTTACTGAATGCAGAGAGAATAGGATGGATCTCTCCTTCTCTCTTAGAAAACAATAATTAATCCAGGATATTTACTTTTCACAAATGTTATTCAGCATTAAAAGAACTGACAGTTTTTTCTTCTGCCAGTAGATAATAATAAAATAATGAGAATAATAGTAACAACACTTAGAGTGAAATTGCAACAGGGAGAAGTATAACATGTCTGATAATAAAATGCAAGAGAATGTTTTTAGAAAAATGCAATTTTCTAAATAATGATTCATTTTTTGTCTTTTAGGATAAAAATATTTAAATGTAATCATTTGATATTGTATGGAAATTATTAAACTGGAAAAAAATTATTATCATTATCATCATTATTATTATTAATATTGTTAAGAAAAGATTTTATAATTACAACCTTCAAGAAATAAGCATAAATCTGGTAATAATATTAATTTAACAGAATTATTTGAAATAAAAAAATAATCCATATGTTTCATTTCATGTATTCAGAATACAAGCAAAATCATGTACTTAACACAAATTGTGTGATATATGTAATGATCTAGCCAGAGTTTCCTCTGACCCTTGCCACCACATTTTTTATATTTGACATTTATGTACACCCCAACATAAATGTGCAAATATCAAAAATGGGGTGGCACGGGTCAGAGGAAACTCGGACTAGTAATGACATAAGCCATTTTCTTTTGTTTAACCTATTTATGTTCCATTTATTTCTTATTAACAAGTCCGATTTTTAAACTAAATCTTTAAACCTTTTTTTTTTTACCAAACTTGAATGCCTTGATAGATAGGGTGAAACAAAATTTGAAATGTTTGATAAGAGAACATTAAGAAGAAGTTCTGAATGCAACAAATTCCGGTTTGTATTTTTGTATTTTTTTTTACAAATTTAAAATGATCAAAACTGTGATTTCATAATTACAACAGACATTTAATTTTGTTGAACCAATTCAATGTATATATTCTAAGTTATGTTTACTAGAATGGAAAAGCTAGTTTTTTGGTAGGTACAATTAATTTTAAAATTTGCTTGATCCAGGCTATCACACAATCATCCCCATGACAATAACCACCATCAAAAAAGAAATTCCCACCACAATCAGCAATGCAAAATCTGTACTATTGCAAGGCTAAATTTTTCAGTTTGGTGGGAGGCTGATAATCCCATGACTGGCTTGTAGAATAAAAGATAACTGCTGGATGGTTCACTTTTTGAGTTCCAACAACCAGAACCAAGGAGAAACAAATATTCCTTCTCTCAGTGAGCTCATGTTTGTGGTACATATAAAGACACTACTAGTGGTAACAAGTTGCAGCAAAAGGTCTTGTTTGATGAGATGACATATATTTGGTAATATAATTTAAAAAAATATAAATTTGTTCAATATTTGTATTTTTGTCAATTTGCATGCAAAAAAAATCAGGTCAATGAAAACTGTACCCATTTCAAGGTCAAACTCAAGATCAAATTTTGGAATCTTCTAATCTGTCTTGACCTGACATATCATACTTGTTATATGTAAGGTATAATCAAATTAAGACTTTGGCTTTAGACTTTCTGGTCTGAAGACTTACAAATAAGTACTTGTCAAGACTTTTTTTTATTAACTCAAGAGTATTTTACATTTATCCCTATATCAAGAAAAATTAGTTTACAGTCACAGCAAAGATCAAAGAACGATCAAGACAGTTTGGGGATCATCATGACTTCCATATAATCAGCAAAAGTGCATACAGTTTTAGATTTTATAAACATGATATTTTTGTGCATGTATCATTTTGACATGACCTTTATATCCCAGATTGATAAGCTTCTTCATTAACCCAAGTGCAAGCTATCCACCACATTTGGTCCAGGTCTGTGATGTCGAAGAATTTTTATTATGCAGAAACCCTTTATCTTCTTCAGTTAAAGTGTGCTTGGCCTCTGACCTTTTGAACCCTAAAATTTATAAGGAAATATATCTTACCCAAAGTGCAATCTATACACCAAGTGATTGGTCTAGGTGTGATTAATATTGGGATACATAGTAACTATTTGGGAAGAATAAACTCTCTACTGTACTAAAGAAGGGAGTGCACCTATTTCATTAATCACACCAGATTCATTAGCTTCTTTCTTATCACCAATTCAAAGCTAAATACAAAATTTGGTCTGGGTCAGTGGTGTTGAACCAATGGTATAGAACTAATTTCATTATGCAGAAAAAGTTTTCGTCTTTTGGACATGGTGATCTTGACCTCTGATCTTTCGATTCCAAAATCAACTTGATTCTCCCTTATCTAAGTGCAAACTATCAACACAGCTTGGTTGAGCAACATGCTGTACAACTCAAAACATTGTGTGGAATTGCAAAAACATTAACTGAAAGACAGATGGAGAGAGAGACAGGGTTAGAGCATAACATGCTCTGCTAACAAGGCAAATGTATCAATGTATCAAAAACCTGTCAAAGATATGAGACGACAAATTCCAGATATTTAAAGTAACAACTGCCAGACTGGTGTATTTCGGTAGCAGGTGAAAATATTACTTACTAAACCAATGAACTTTATGTGGTTTAGTATTAGAACTTGCATGAGACATTTGCAATTGTAATTACCTTCCAACAAATTCATTATAAAAACAAATTAAAAAAGTGATCTGCTTTATGCAAGAATATTTTTTATACAAGTTATTATCCATGAAACTTATTCCTAGATATGTTACAGTGTACAGGTTTAATCTACAGCAGCATTCAACAACTTTGTTAGATGAAGGCTTGGACTACTTCTGGATTTTCTATACTTCTTTAATGACTGAAATTTGTATCTACAAGAAAAGCAATATAGTTTAAAGAAACATGTCATTGTAAGCGATACCAAAAAAAACAGTTACGTGTGGATCTCCTGATTTTCAGAAATTCTATTCTTAACTTGTTGAAACTATATCCTATGAAAGACATGCCATTTGTCCGCTTTCAAAACATGGTATTTCTCATCTTTCCTCTTCTTTTTATTTGAAAAATATGTTCATGTGCAAAACCAATATGTAGAAAAAAAATTTAATAAAAAAAAACAAGGTCTGAAAGTCACAGGGCATGAAAAAATGATAGTACTTATAAACAAATGTTGATGTCCAAAAACAAACAGAAAATACAGTATATTGGACCAAAGCAAACAGAGTTACATGCCTTTCTAAGGACCACCATAAGTAGCTGATACTTGCTGATCTTAAGATAGGAATTAAATCCACACTCTGCTGGTCACAAGTTGTCCTAACCACTGACCCCAATGAGGTAATGGAGCTTTATGTTTAGGAGTTAGATACTTTGCAACTTTATTTTGTGCATTCTCAAAAGGCAAACTCTTTAATCTTATATGTGAATGGCATTTCTGCCAAAGAGAATGTTTGTGCCCAATCACACATTCCTTGATCAAGATGGAGGGATAGATAGAATATATGCAAAGAAAAAGCTGTATGTGGCCTCCTCTGCCATAAAAAACATATCCCAATGTATTATATGATGCCAAAACATGTGAATCAGCTTAAAATCATGGAGTCAAAAATAGCCACTGACAGAAAGCTGTTAAATGACTGATGCACATCCTTGGCAGCATGTAAAAACTACACAGCCAATGCCATTTAACTTGCCTAATCTTAGCTAAGTTTTTATTATCTCTTTAAAGACTTTGGAGAGCAAAAAATAATATATACTGCTACTACTACATTATTATAAGAGCAATTTGCAATGGATGCATCACAAAGGGTCCTCTCACAACATTCTTCTCCATTAGACCTTCAACAGGAATTGTGTTGTAAATGAAAGAAGATGGATATTCAGGGGACATAACTCCTATATTATGGCATAGAATGCCAAATTCAACTCCTTGAAAGTTTCATCAATACAACATGAAAAGCTATGAAACTGACAATGGCATGGAGTACACATAGCTGAATAATAAAAAAACATAAAAAAGACATATCATTGCCCACTTTCATGTTCATATTACCATCATATTGCATAAGAACATGTTAAATTGTTCTTGAGCTATGCTGAAAACAACAGTCTAACTTTTCATATGAAAATGAGAACTTGCTTGAGAAGGTGAAATGAGTCATAACTTGGTCTGAAATGGAGATGAAGAAACTAAACCCATATAGACACATGAAAGTCAATTATACAAGTGTTTAAACCTAATTACGGTGTGTAGTTACGTAAATATATTCAAAATGGATACGATAAGACAACACTCATTAAAGGCACATTAATAGGACAGTAAGACAATGTTACACACCAAATCAGAATATGTCGATTCATTTTTGAGCCGTGCCTGTTCCAAGCAAAACATCATGTGTGAAGACATCAAGAATTAAGTTAATTTTTTAAGGCCCATAACTCCATCCCAAACTGGAGATTGTTATAAAAAAAATACATAAATGCAGTGTCCCTGGGTACTTGTGTTGACTGAAGTGCTTGTCTTTACTGATCACTGCCATCCCACCTATGTCTTCCTGAAGTTTCCCTGGGTTCATCCTCCACCAGTTATACTGGCTGCTATGTATAGCCTATCATGTGCTGAAATGGCACCAAACTGACAACAACAATGACATAAAAGCAACATCTAGGTTTACAAGACAATGTCAACACCAGATTGATTCCCAAGCTGTACTCATTAAAAGGATTGCTGTTTAGTCAGGTTTGGATTTTTTATGACACAGCAAGAGATGAAAGTTGTTTAATACAGAGGCCACTGGAGTGAAAATGCCTTGCTCAGTGAACAACCTGGGTTGGATTCAAACCATGTCCCATTCAGACACAAGGCCACCATTTTAATCAGAGCCAGCACAGCTCTTTCCTCCATTAGTTGCATCCTGTGACATGCACCACGCCTATTCCACATTTGCTGAGTGGGTTGGATCTACTGCAGTAATTTAAAATTGATCAAAATAGCTCTTTCAAAATTGGAATAAAAAGATGAAACATAAAAAGGCACAACTACATGTGATACGCAGATCATATTTTAAATGGCATCCAAAAAGTGCAAAAGTCTCTCAGCTATGGTGGTTACAAGAAGTGTGAACAGATGGACAAAAACATGGAAAATATGAATACTGTAAAATCTCCCACAACTCGGTGCAGGGGCTTAACAATGAAATATAGACCAAATGCCCTTTTTGTGCCTTCTCTTGTGAATGTTGTCTTAGTCATTGAAATCACATAATTTTTCCAAGCAGCCATCTCATTTTTACAATCACAGCATTACAAACTGTGGTCATCAAATGCTAACTGTACTGCAATTACCATTTTTGTTCCTATTCAACATTTCAAGATTTTCATATATGGGCAAATAACAAAGAACTGAATGTATGCAGAGTTCTGAAGAGTCTTTTTTATATTTGGCACTAAAAGGGAAATGGCTGTATAACTAATTTATTTGCAATTGCTATACCAATACACATCAAATTAAGGACAACTTTCCAATGAAAACAAATGAGTGTGAAGGATACTGACAGACCGTGACATGCCATTCCATAAACATTTGCCAGCCCCACTTTGCACACATATAAGCTATTATCAAGCGATTGCAGACATCATTCTAAACTGATGCATCCACAACTCTAGCTTGCATCTTCATTCCTGTATGTGATCCAATCCACATGATGTGTGATGCATTTGTGTAAATTATGCATGTGATAGAGAAATTTGATATCATAAATGTGTTTCCAGCCCTGCGAATGCACATTTCTTGCAATAGTCAAGAAAAGTAGAAGCTGGTACTTGTGCCATTTTAAGTCAAGGACAGACAGACAACATACTGTTAAATTACTATTTTAATTTTATTAGAAACTAAAATTTTCAAGGACAGTGTTAAGAAAATTTCTTAGTTTTATTATGTCGACAGTAAGAGTGTCTTGATTAAATGCAGTTCAATAACAGAGCAGTAACTGACATTCAATTTACTGAGAAGGCTAACTACAGTAAAATCTGCCTTGTGAGGCCACCCCTTCTGCCAAAAGAATATGACCTCTCAAGACAGGTGGTCTCTCTTAAAAGGTTTGTGCAAGATTACGATTTGTCAGGGTCAAAATGCAGAGGGCATAAGATGGAAAAATATCCACAATTACCATAAATGCATTTTATTAATATATATTTAAACCAATGAATGAAATCAAAAGACACAATTAACCTAGCAATAAACAAAATAAATTTATTAAACAATTAGAGAATCAATAATAAGAGGCTTAAAAGGCCTACACCATGATTTACTATGGGTTTTAAATATAGTAACATAAAAGCATCAGTAAACAACACGAACCTTTCATAACGACAATGGAATCTGGAACATAATAATCGCTTAATAATGACAAGAGCAAAGAAGTAATTCATCAAAGGCATTAATTATTGACTGGTAACACACCAGTGACTGCTAAAATGAATCCCTTACAAAAGAGTTCTCATTAGGGCATTATCAAGGTTTTGCAGATTTTCAGAAATGAAAAATAAACAACACAAACCTCAGAATTGACTATGTACATTGGCGAGTCTGCATCACCTATAAATTTTAAGAACTGGTAACCAGACTGTTTTTTTAAATAGCACAAACACTTATGAATGGACATCGGGGGGGGGAGGGGGCTGGTTGGTGTTGGTGGTGTGGTTGATTGGTGGATTGTACCTTCTTACAAGGTGTATGCTCTATTTGGTTATCATTATCTAAAGGGTGATATGCCCCATGTGTTGTTACCCAGATCGAGTAAATATTAACATAAAATGTAAAACTTATAGATGGAATAAATAGACATCAGAGCAGATATATAGAACAGAATGACATGAGCCCCTGTACATGAAATACAACAATCAATCACATAAACAACTGTGATAATACATTACATTAGAAAGATACACTTTTCTCTTTGAAATAAATCACCAAATTTCAAACACAAATATACTTATATAAATAGCCAATCTGCTTTAAAGATAGGATGGGTTCATCATAAAACTGAGTGAACAATTGAAGTCATTGCCTTGTACAACTTCATAACCTGCTTACTTCTGGTTCACTCCAACTTCACTGTGGCTGTTTTTCTTGGTCCTTTCACTTTTTTCTTCTCCAAAATCTCTGTTGTCTCGCCTCTTTAATCCCTCAAACTTTGTGTGGGTAAGTGGATATGTAAGTATGTAGATACATATATATTTGGATAAGTAGGAGCATGTACATGGATACATCAGTGGAGTTATTTCCTTTTTCAAAATAAACAGAAAAGCAACCTAAATCTTCTGTCAGATATTATACTGGGAATAGTTCATTAGTTCCCTCTTGTTATGTCAGATATTGTTCTGTCAGAATTCAAACAGATACCAAAGGCTATCTGGTCAAGCCAAACATGGCAGACCATAAACAAACCTAGTTTCATAAGATTAATGTACTTCCTAACAGCTATTTCATCATTGACTTACATTAACATCACATGAGACATAACAGTTCTGTTCTCATCTCAATTGCACAAATGAAAGAAGGAAATTCACTACATGGCTTAACTATGTTATTTTCAGTCAATATGCACTCAGATCTTTATCATACATGAAATCATCTAAGATCGGAGAATTCACACAGATTCTCATAACTCATATCAACTAAAGTAATGCATAAAATTCTTCCTATAACAATCAAGACAACAAATTCAACCAATTTTTCAAACTTATATAAAGAAGATCATTGTATGAATTCAGACAGATGAACTCAAACAGTTATACTCATATAAAAAAAATGATCTATAAATTTAAACAAATAAATTCATGCAAATATAAGCAAATAAATTCAAGCAAATCATTATATTGGTATCAATGAATTACACGAGATTGAAGCAAATACCTTAAGCTTTTAAGCTTTGCTCGCTTCTACTGCCAGAATTGTCTCTGTTGACTTTCCAGACATCTGGTCCCTCAGATAAATGTTTTACAAGAGAATTTCATTTAAACCATGCAGAAATCCTGAGAATAAAATCTTGAATTCCTCTTGCAGGAAAACATAGACTGACTAAAATATTTTCAATGGGACATATTAAAACCAAGAAATTTTGTGTGGGAAACATGCCCATTATTTAGGATTAAATATATCTACCATCTTTTATAACTAGGTGTCAAAACTGTGGACAGCTATTCCCAGATTTCCAAACAACTGATTCTAGACAATTTCAACTCCAACATTCCCAATACAAAGATAGAAGTTAACCTTTTCCTTCCAGTCTGTTCGATGGTTAAATAAATGAAAGCATAAGTACGAATCACTTCCTCTCATGACACAGACATTAAAAATCATTGCATGTACTGCCCCATAAATCTAATTAGTTGTTCTCTTGCCCAGATTAATGTGCTCTTTATAGATCAACAGAAATTTGCACCCTTATATCATCATTACAGTGGATTAAATAATAATAATAATAATAATAATAATAAAGAGGACTTTGTATAGCACCTAATCTTTAGAAGCTCTAAATGCTTTACAACATTAGACAACACCTATAAGATAAAAAACATATAATAATAATATTACAAAAACAAACACCATGAAATTAGAAAAACATTAAAAAATAAAAAACATGCTGAGAATATTTCAGGTAGGAAACATTATTAGGTCTTTAAGTTTGTTCTTGCAGTCGAAATAAGTGAGTTTTGAGAGCCCTCTTGAATGTGATCACTGTGTCTTTGTGTCTAAGTTCAGTGGGCAATTCATTCCACATTGCTGGGCCCTGGTATGCAAAAGAATGCTGTCCATATGACTTTGTTTTCATAGTGGGAATAATGATTATACGATTGTCAGAAGAGGAGCGTAAGTATCTTGCTGGTGTGTACACATGGGTGAGGTCAGATAGGTATATTGGACTAGAGTCCGACAGTGAAACATAGCACAGAGAACAAATTTTGTGTTTGATTCTGGATCGAATGGATAGCCAGTGTAGGGTACAGAGCAGCGGGGAGGTGTGCTCTGATCATGGTACTCTAAGTATGATCCGAGCAGCTGTGTTTTGAACTTTCTGAAGTTTCTGGAGTAGGTATTGAGATGAACCAGACAGAACTGAGTTACAATAATCCAGTCTTGAAAGTATTAATGAACACACAAGTGTTTTAGTGGCATCAACTGAAAGATATTTGTGAATTGAGCTGATGCGTCTCAGCTCAAGATATGCAGCCTTGCATATGTTCATGACATGTTGGTGCGATGTGAGAGTACTGTCCAGAATAACACCTAGGTTTCATACTGATTGTGTGAATTTAATGTTGGCGTTGCTATTTATTGTTTGAGGTAAAGGATGTGAATGAGAAAGTCTTTGTGTTGTGATCAGAATCGCATTAATAAACATCAACAGTTTTCAATATTTTTTAGTGAAATAGTCATTCATAGAAGTTTCAACATGCATTTTGTCCACAATATTGTGATCGCTGGTCACATTCTGCAGATGGTCATGGACAGCACAGTGCATTTAAATAATAAAAATGATCCATGCACGACAGTTCATTGTTCATAGCAGAGGTCACTCAAGACAGATTTGACTGTATATACCTTTGAAACCATACAGAAATCCTGAGAATAAAATAAAAATATTAAATTATTAAATTACTCTTCACCATGCAGACCTGCCAACTCTAACAAGACCATCTCAGTAAGGCATCACATTTTTTCCCTGCAAGTTTGACCTGCTTTCAGTAAGGTGTAACAAAATATCATGTTGTAAAATTGGAAAACGTAATAAAAATGTTTGGTATTCGAAACATGGAGTGATAGTAAATATTATGTTCAAACGAAAACATCAACCTTATTTATCACTAGTATAGTTGCACAAATTTCAGTTCCAAACTATGTAGCTCAATGACTTGTTACTATGTCTCAACATGACATAATTCTGGGAATATTTTCCCATTCCACATGACAACAGCAATCATTTCTCCTGCCAAGAGACATACTTAAATCGACATGTTCTGTCTAACAAACATAACTGTGTCCCTTCCTGCTTTTATTCACAAGAATCTGAATATTCATTTTTATTCTTCTGTACTGATTAACACTTTTTAAGAGGATTATTTTCCCTTTCATCTTTAACATGCATTGCTATTATATTATGAACATTTTGATCTTGCAGATGCTTTGCATGAAAAAATATGTGCAGTTTAAAGCATCTTATGTAATGCTGTAAAGTTAGTCTGGTTTCCTGACTAACTCCACTATGAAACCTGGCTCCAAATCAAACATGGGTGAGCCAATCATTCAGCTTTTACTGCACCAATCATATCTCCATAGTTTATGCTTTATTTCCTTATTCTCTATTTAAAGGGTAATTTTCAAAAGACTTCTGGCAAAATGGTAAGGGTTGGCAGGTCTGCACCATGTTTAGATGTGAGATTCCTGTTCCAAGTGTTACATTACAAAATCAATATAAATGTCATGCTCATCTCATACCTTTCCAACAGTGATGGACCATAAGGAAAGTGACCTAGCACATTATACAAATCCTAAAAAGACTACATTAAAAGATTTTCAAACAGCTTCAGAATTTTATAAATTGGCTTGGCATAAGATTCTTATGAAATATTAACTCATTCAATCCATTTTCAAGAGCTTTTCATTTAGCTGGATGCCATGTTGTGTTAGAAATGTGTTTTTTATTGGCTATTTCACTTGCACATGTGCAGAAGGGCAAAAGTTGGAGTTCTTTTAGGGGTTTTTTTTGTTGCTTTTTAGTAAAAATAACAATTCAAATAATGAACAAAATCAATATCAATGATATTTTGCTTTAAATTGATGCAACAATGTTTTTGGTGTTGCAATTCATTTTCAGGAACATTTGTTTCTCCAGCCTCTGTTCCCTGACATACTTTTTCCATAGTAAACTCTGAAAAAGGATGGAATAGCTTGGAAAACCCTGAAAAAAACTTATAAAACATTGGAAAAATTAAAGAATTTGCAAAATTTATCCTGGAAACCCTGGACATTGTCAATGGAAAATGCTGGACATGCTTGGAAAACTATGGTCAGTTTGGACTTCTAATTTGTTTGATACATTTCAGCATGGACAACTGTGGTAAGGAACTCAGTCAATTTTCAAGACCGACACTTGGAATTATTTTTCATTGCTACTATTCAGCTGATTAGTGTTACCCAATCAGAAAAATCTCAACAATTCTCATGATCTTCTCATAAACTGCATGTGAGAACCTTCTTAGAAATGGACAAAAATAGGGTAGATTTTGCAAGCTCGTATGCGCAGTTTGTTAGATCTTATGAGACAAGGAAAAACTGACCAAATTTTCACATGTGGAGATTTTGGTTATATGAAAATTTGAATGTTCCCATAAGAAAGTAAAACATAGAAAACATTATCTTTGATCTATGTTTTTGAAAATAAGGTAGAGTTCTAATTTCTCATATGAGTTATCAGGTGTGTTGCCACAGTGCTGAATATTAATTAGTTCCTACAACACACACACACACACACACACACACACACACACACACACACACACACACACACACACACACACACACACACACACACACACACACACACACACACACACACACACACACACACACACACACACACACACACACACACACACACACACACACACACACAGAGGCTTCTTTCTCACGGACTTTTCATGGAGTTTGTTTTTCTGGTCATGGAAATTAAATTTTCCATACATTACTATATTGACAAGACAAAATGGAGAAAAAAATTACTAATAATTTATTATAATCAACTGAAATAAAGAAACTCTTTGGCAAAATAACTTTTATAATTGTTTCATTTCTATATTGTCACATGTGAAACATCCTTATATTTTCACATGTGAAAATAAAAGATTTCCCATCATGCCTTATGACACCTGGCTGCAAGCCCGCAAAAGTTGTACATGCAGAAAGAAAAATGAGTGCTTTGTGAGCTGGAACAAATAAATAGAAACAGCCTTACGTTTCAGACATGAAAATTATTCTTTGAAGAAGAAATCTGATCAGATTCTGCTTATGTCTCTTTGAAATTATTTCCTCTTACCTCCTTGACAACAAGCCTCTATGATGCACTTGTACTGATTTTAGATAGGGTCAAATAGTTTACAAATTTTCAAGAACCTAATTTACAATGACAGATTAAGTCAAACCAATAGTACCATGCTCTAAAGTCATGTATATTTATATGACAGCAAATGAAAATGAAGTGAATTTCCAAAAAGGGGTGAGACTGAGGGTACAGTACTGAACAGTGACTTAATGTTTCTAAACTTTGATCCTGGGGCAAGTTTGGTACATAAGAATAAGAAAATTGTCTTTCCTATCTGTAAATACTGAATACATTTCAATATGTGGTACCAAAAATGATATATTTCAACTTGTAGCTTTGCCATTCATTAAAATATCACATTTTTTGTGCCACATTATATCTGGTATTAATGTATAAAAAAGGACAATATATTCTATATATTAATTGCATTAGATGATTAACAAGACTTTGGTGATTCCAAACATTTTACATGGAGAGGAAAAATAGTTTCACGAATGAAACAAAAGGATATGAAAATTTAAATTACTGTAAGAATATTAACCTAATAAAACTTCCAAAATTAGGATGTACGAAAATTCCACCAACTTAAATATTTAAAGCTGATGGTTTGGCAATTCCTCTTGTGTATTTAATAATTTTTAGTAATCAATCAAAACTGATGTCATGTTGCATGACCAACAAATCAATGGTTACAGTTTTCATATACATGTATTGATCCTGATGTTTAATATATCATGATGTATTCTTTGTCATCTATTGTCATGCAATAACATTATTAGTTTTGAATTTTTTTCAATAATGTTGAGAATATATTAAGTCAATAACCCATTTAATATCTTGCATTATGATACAAATTTCAAACTGCACAAGTAAGTCACCTTGCGTTAATTTGGACAAGGGAATGGGTGTAGCTATAGTTTGTTTGTTTTGTTTTTAACGAACATAAAGGACTAATAATAATAATAATAATAATAATAATAATAATAATGCTTTATTTATAGAGGGTGACTCATTAGTCAAGGACTATTCTCCCTTGAGGCCCACTTAAGGAGAGTATAACAATGCACATTATCTGAAGATAGCAATAATTACTGTTTATTTTAACATGTTTAGTATTAAAATACGAAATTCCATTATCTATTAGAAACACATACATGCTCATGATATCTTTTCTTAAATACTCTAATATTTTCAGTAGATGTAGTGGAAGCTTATTCCACAGAACTGTACCAGAGTATTGGAAACTCTTTTTAAATTGCCCTGTTCTTGGTTTTGGTACTAGAAGGTTTCCAGGTGATATTGATCTCAACTGGTATTGTGTTGATAAAGGCCTGAATAAGTACTAAAGATATTCTGGTGCAATTCCATGTAGACATTTATATAAAAGAACTACCTTGTGAAAATCTATCCTGTCAAATATTGTGAACCATTTGAGTTCCGTAAATAATGCTTTTGAGGGATGATCAAATATGCATCTAAAATTACACATGCTGCTCATGCTACCTGTGCCAGGATTGCATTGTAACTTGACAGAGTAAAAACACAAAGGACTTAATGTTGACTGCTGGTGATTTAAATTACTTGTATTGGACAAGTATGATTTTGGATAAAAATGCAAAGGACTTAATGTTGACTGCTGGTGATTTAAATTACTTGTATTGGACAAGTATGATTTTGGATAAAAATGCAAAGGACTTAATGTTGACTGCTGGTGATTTAAATTACTTGTATTGGACAAGTATGATTTTGGATAAAAATGCAAAGGACTTAATGTTGACTGCTGGTGATTTAAATTACTTGTATTGGACAAGTATGATTTTGGATAAAAATGCAAAGGACTTAATGTTGACTGCTGGTGATTTAAATTACTTGTATTGGACAAGTATGATTTTGGATAAAAATGCAAAGGACTTAATGTTGACTGCTGGTGATTTAAATTACTTGTATTGGACAAGTATGATTTTGGATAAAAATGCAAAGGACTTAATGTTGACTGCTGGTGATTTAAATTACTTGTATTGGACAAGTATGATTTTGGATAAAAATGCAAAGGACTTAATGTTGACTGCTGGTGATTTAAATTACTTGTATTGGACAAGTATGATTTTGGATAAAAATGCAAAGGACTTAATGTTGACTGCTGGTGATTTAAATTACTTGTATTGGACAAGTATGATTTTGGATAAAAATGCAAAGGACTTAATGTTGACTGCTGGTGATTTAAATTACTTGTATTGGACAAGTATGATTTTGGATAAAAATGCAAAGGACTTAATGTTGACTGCTGGTGATTTAAATTATTTGTATTGGACAAGTATGATTTTGGATCTTTTACCTCCTTACATTGATATATGTATCGATGTGGCAAAAGTACTGATATATCAATATGCTGATGAATATGCGTTGTAAAATTATTGCATGTAATGTGGCATGTAAAATCAATGCATGCAATGTGCCATGTAAAATGAATACATGTAATGTGTCTTATCAAATGAATGCATGTACTGTGCCATGACAAATCAATGCATGTAATGTACCTTGTAAAATTAATGCATGCATATGCCATATAAAATGACTACATGTAATGTGCCATGTAATATGAATGCATGTAATGTGCCTTGTAAAATGAATACATGTAATATGTCATATCAAATGAATGCATGTACTGTGCCATGACAAATCAATGCATGTAATGTGCCTTGTAAAATTAATGCATGCATATTATGCATATAAAATGACTGCATGTAATGTGCCATGTAATATGAATGCATGCAATGTGCCATGTAAAATGAATACATGTAATGTGCCATGTAAAATGAATACATGCAATATGCTATTATAAATCAATGCATGTAATGTGTTTTGTAAAGATAATGTATGTATGTGCCATATAAAATGAATGAATGCATGTAATGTGCCATGTAAAGTGAATGCATGTAATATACCATGCAAAATGAATACATGTAAGGTGCCATGTCAAATGAATACATGTAATGTGCCATGTTAACTGAATGCATGTAATATGTCATGTCAAATTAGTACATGTAATGTGCCATGTCAATGGAATGCATGTAATGTGCCACATTAAATGAATACATGTAAAGTGCCATGTCAACTGAATGCATGTAATGTGCCATGTCAACTGAATCCATGTAATGTGTCATGTAAAATGAATACATTTAATGTGCCATGTCAACTGAATGCATGTAATGTGCCATGTAAAATGAATGTATGTAACGTGCCATGTCAAATGAATATGTGTAATGTGCCATGTCAACTGAATGCAGGTAATGTGCCATGTAAAATGAATACATGTAATGTGCCATGTCAACTGAATGCATGTAATGTGCCATGTAAAATGAATGCAAGTAATGTACCATGGAATCTACAATTGAGGCAAATACTGTTTGCATGAATCAATGCATCACACAAGAATAATGTCACTTGTCTTAAAATGAAACTATAATTTTGGAGATTCTTTATCATACATGTTACATTTATATCTGGGGCCCCAAGTGGCCGAGTGGTCTAAAGCACTCTCCATTACGGATCACTGCCATCTCACCTCTGTCTGCGTGGGTTCGAGTCTCGGATTCGGCTAATGTGGGTATGTGAGAAAGCTTGCCCGTAGCTTCTCGTGGGTCAATGGTTCTTTCCGGGGTTTTCCTGGGTTCTTCCTCCACCATTAATACTGGCCGCCATGTATAGCCTATCGTGTGCTGAAAAATGGCGTTAAACCCTACAACAACAACAACAACATTTATATATATTAGGTTACTATGATGACTTGGATAGAACTCTACAAAATTAACACTAAGCAACATTGCCTAATTTGAATGTAATCCACAGATTTTGCAGTATAATGTAAAATACAGAGCCACCCAAAACCTCTATATATACATGGAAAATTATCTTACTACTTGTGAATACTAAAGTGCCATACAGGGCATGTTCTACATGGTATTTTCAAGTGATAGGCATCTTTATTAGTCATATAAGAAATACTTCAGTGATGAGTTATGGCAATACCACACATGAGTAAAGCACAAGAAGCTAGGAGTCAGTTTTCAACACCTGAGCTTGGGCTTTGTTAATCACCAATAAATTAGCAAGGAGTTTTGGTATCTAGAAAGAGAAGAAAATGTAGTTTATGGTGTCAATGGTATGATGTTATGAACTGAAGTGGCAAATATCTTGACATGCTAAAAATACCACCACAGGTGGAGAACATGTAGCTTATTACTAGTACTGTGGTACAGGTAAACCACCGATTTTCTGGCACCCTTGGTTCCAAAGCCTTGTCGAATTAACAGTTTTTCCAGACCAACTGAAGTCACGCATTACCAATATAATGCAGATTCATCTGCACTATACATGTGCTCAGGACTAAAGTGCTCATCATCTACAAGCTTTTGAAATTTTTCCACATACTCGGCAGCTCCTATGCGGTCTCAAGACCATTTTTCTCCACACACTTTATGCATCGAAAATCTATGATGCTTCTTGAACTTTTGAAGCCATTGTTCACTATAGTCACACTCATGTTCTATTTTGTGTTCTTTATGAAACAATGGAGCCTGATCCATTACTATCATGCCCTACAAGTCCAATCTTTCACTCCAACGTTGTCAAAACCATTCCATTATCACTCGGTCATGCTCAGTACTCTTACGATCTTTAATAGTTTTTTTTAAATGTTTATTTACTTCTTGGAATCACTGTCTGAAGAGAATTTCAATATTTTGTCCCTCTGCTTCTTTATATCATAAAAAGTTGATGAACCAGTGCCATATGTGTCACACAGATTTTGCATGGAAACACCAGTTCTTTCAATGGTTCTACTTTATCTTGTATTGATACTGACTGGTGTTTATGCTTGATGCCACCACTGACACTTGCATCTTTCTTCAAAGCCATTGCTAGGGTTAAATTTAAGTAAAATAAGCTAAGAATCATACAAAATACAAGTATCACCACCAACAAATGCAGGGAAAACAATCCAAGTTAGTGCGTGCCCAGTAGACTAATTTGGTGGAGTTGAGAATTTCAAGTGACCACTCATAATTTTGTCTGGGATAAAAGAGATGCTGGACCATAAGTTGCCAGAAAAGTGGTGGTTTACCTGAAAACTCCAACAATAGATGAAGAACTGTTACTTCATTTATTCATTGTTAAATTTATTTATTTAAATAAATAAAGACATAAATTTATCAGTACTGGCCTGGTTAATTAGTTCCGACAGCCCTCAAGTAATTTCTCACAGACTTTTCATGAAGGATTTTTGTTGCTATGGAAATAAAATTTTCTCCATATATTACTATGTTGATAAGTATATAAAAATAAATCCAAAGGAAAAAGGAAAAACCCAAATAATCTGCACAGTACTACAGCAAAAGATGCTATTTCATGTAATAACTACTCACATCATGTGACATTTTGATTCCACCAGTCTCTTCCCATTTATTTTGTACAATATATGGATACAAATATATTTTAATTTAAAAAGTGCTACACACATTTACTATTTTCTGTAATATAATCCAGAAAGAAAGTGACTAATTTAAAGAAGTTCTTCAACAAATCCAATGGCATTTCAATGAGTTTTCAACACAACCCCTTTAATTCAAGGATTTGCATGGACAATTAAAAAATCAAAATTGATTAGTTCTACAAGACAATTTATTTATTTGTTTCACTATGTATTTGTTCACTAATGTAACTGTTTTTATTCATTTCCAGTTTTTAGGGAAAATCCACTCACAATTCAGTTATCATCTGTATACATTATTCCCAGTTAACTTTTTAATTAAAAAAAAGAAAAGATGAAAAGCAGATGCATCAGAAATTTTATTTGACCATGTTAAGTATGTATACTGAATAGTCACTTAATAACTCAAGCTTAGAAAATTAGCAATGAAAGAACCAAATCTTTTCAATGGACTAAATAATCCACATTTAGTCATGCATAATTAGGAACTTCATGTGGAATGATTTCCACTTTATTGGATCATGCTAACAAGTTAACTGCAACTGTATTAAGAACATGATAAAATGGCTATGTCCGTAAGATAGTCCACTATTGTAAAATAAACTCTAACTGCACAGCCCTCAAAATGTTTTGAACATTACAGTATATACTTGATCAATATGACATAATTTTTTTTACCCAGGTAGTACTATGAAGGCTAAACATTGGATGTGGTAGGTTGCGGATTGGAGTCATACCAAAGACCATTTATAAAAAATGGTACTAGCACCTGCTTAGCTAGGTGCTCAGCATTAAGAGGTTAGTGTTAGGACTGGTCGGCCTGGTGTTAGGATAATGTGACTGTGTGGGACAGGATGCTACATGTATGTGGCATGATGCCCCAGTGCTTGACATCACTATAAACTGCAACACTGCAGACATCATAGCAATATGACAAAAAATTGTTAATAAGTGTAACATCACCCTCTTATAAAGAGTGGTGGTTAATTGGATTTGGCTACTGTTATCTAGAGGATGACCTCCCTCAATATTATAGCCCAGTAGGAGTGGACGATAGAGTTTCAACAGAGAACTGAACAAGAATATTGGGAAGAAATAATACAATACGAGCCCCCTTAGACAAGGAAAATAACAAATTAATCAAAACAAATTAATAGTGGCAATTCCAATTCAATCTAGATTTTGTCAACATAATTAAATAGCACTGCCTAATTTGGATTTATTTCATCATAATAACGAGTGGTGAAAAGAGTGCAATGTCCATGACTGATTGCATCACCTTTCTCCCTTGACCATATATCAACGTCTTCCTGTTTCCATGAGCCTTCCTATTCTCTACACTTCACTCTTCATCCCTGGACTTCCTAGTCTTTTATTCTTAACTCATCACTCCTTTTTTTTTTACTTCCATCTTTGGGCTGTCCCATCTCTCCACAGAAAACTGTTCCTTAAAGGACAAAATTACCCCATAATCTCTGTATGTACCACTTTCTACATGTACATAAAATTCCCTCACTTATGTTACTCAGAAGCGTACTAGCTATCCACATTGCATAAATTCCGAACTAATCCAATAGAACATCACCCTCACTTCACAGTGACAGGCCATAATTAACACGTTAGTGGTATATCCAATGTTACTGTATCTCTTTGCCTACACTGCCACATGCTCAGTTACTATTGCATAAATTTCACAAAATTCTAGCTCACAGCAATCACTAACTTACAAGATTATTTAAACATTACAAGATCAGATATAAATATGTGATTATCATTAACTCATGATAATCAGTATCGTCCTAATAGAAAACGGAAATTATTTCATATAACCCTATGAAATCCTACACATATGAAAACTTGGATAGCATGCAATCATCAATTCTATCAATGAGCTAGTAACTTTAAAATTAAAGAGATAAATCATGTAACAACTCTAGGATCAACAGATTTCCATGAAATTGAATAAATGGTACATAATATGAGTCCTAGTCATATCAAACACATTTGCATAAAACAAACAATAAAAAATAGAAAATTATGTGGGAAATTAAAACTGCATACCATAATGCTGTTCTCATTCAGAAATTGTGCATCCTAGCACTAAACCATGTCTTTTCTTACAAGAGAGCCACCTGATCCCCTTTTCTTGTTTAATGAGGAAAGCACTATTCTTTCTAGGTGTCCTTGGAGTCAAACTTTTCCTCTCAGGAATTTTAAGACTAAAGAATTTCGACTAAAGTTGCCACATTAAATTCATATTATTTTCAAAATGTATGCTTTAATTTACTCTGGCCAATCATAAGCAGTTGTTCCTAAATTGTTCCCAAGATAATCATTTCTTTCATCAGATCTCAGAAGCACAGAATATGTGAAGTATGGGCATATCAATTTCCCTTTGAAAATGATAATTTGACATGGGTTCCTATCAAGGGGTGATGGTTGGTAGCTCAAATGTTTACTTTCTCAGGACAGCATAGCAATGCTATGGTCAATCTCACTGAGTCATAAATTCTAGCCTTTCAAGTTTTAACACTGACGGGGGGGGGGGAGAAAAGAAGAAAGGTCAAAGTGACCCTTCACAAAGACTTTTCTGGCTTAAATGTGATAACATTTTAATGCTCAATGCATTCAACATCAAGGTTCAATGCAATTCAAAATTTGACATGTTACAATAAGCTATGTTAAAAATCGAAATCACACACACATGAATGCTGAAAAAATATCAGATGTGGTTGAAATTTCAGTCTCTTATAAAGTAAATTGACAGCAGCAATTTTTATACAACAGAGCTGTGTGAGTAAAAGATAAAGTCAATGAAAAGCAAAAGACCTCTGGAAATCTGGATCAAACTGTGTCCTGACCAATCAACCCTGTACACTTTCTCATGCAGAAAATTGAGTGAAAGTACCTGTAACTGATTTATGGAGAATTAAATTCTCTAACCAACAAGGGCCCTTGGTGTTTAAAGTGCTCATTTTTACCTCTGTCCACATGGGTTCAAGTCTTGGGCTTGGCTAATGTGGCTATATGAGAAAGCTGTTGCTACCTTCCCATGGGTTGGTGGTACTTGCCAGGTTTTCCTGTGTTCTTCCTTCACCTGTTATACTGGCAGCCATATACAGCTAGTGTTGTGAATCAGTTGAAATTTCATGATCGATCATTGGTTACATCAACCGATCAATGATCGATTAAATATGGCTGCTGCATGACAAAATTTATCAAAGTAGTGCATCAGTTTTAGCTAGGGTGTAACCGGTATATAATCAAGTTTTTGTAATAAAACTTATTTATTTAGGATTTGTTGTTTGTTGTACACATATTTCTTTAAATAAAAAGAAATTATCAAAATTGTGTTCATTTGTTTATAAGATCAGGTGAACAAATAAAATCTCTTTTCATTTAAATGATGTAATGACCAGACAGTAGATACATGACTAGAACCATTTGAACTTAACTGACATTAACATTAGTCAGTTATAACTAGAAATTCTAGAATTTTCAACTTCGATCTAATGAGTCTTCAACATGTTGACTAACAAATAGATACAACCAATTCATTCAATTAACATTCAGAACAAGACTTTACAACTTCATAATCTTATGGAGACCATCGCATTAACATTTCTGATTTGAACTCAGACCTCTTTTTATTTATAAGATTGCCTGCTCAGCTTAAAATCCTCTTGAAGGAACACTAGATGCTGGTACCACAATGAACTCATGTCATTTATCTGAATCCCATTAAAAACCAAAATGAATATAAAACACATCAAAACCTCCCATTTACTCTTTTTTGATATTTTAATTTGACATTTCTTCCAGTGTTTTTATAAAAATATAGGTAAATGTGAATGACCCTCTAGACCTTTATTATAATACAAAGCAATATTTATTTATCTACATACATAAATAATATGACAAGATTCACCAAGAAAAGATCATAAAATCATACCAAAAATGCTTTTGTTCAAGATCATTTACAAACCTTTTACTAGCCATTGAATGTGTAATCTTTCTATACAACTTGCAAATCATGTTTGTCAGGTTTAAATTGTTTTTATTT
Source organism: Sinohyriopsis cumingii (assembly GCA_028554795.2). Taxonomy (NCBI): domain Eukaryota; kingdom Metazoa; phylum Mollusca; class Bivalvia; order Unionida; family Unionidae; genus Sinohyriopsis; species Sinohyriopsis cumingii. Next base: position 83,747,283 of record CM068831.1, read on the forward strand.
GCTGGACCATCTCCCTTTCTCAGGAATCCAAAGTAAGCCCCAACTTTTGATCGTTTCTATCAGGAATTTAAAAAAGTTCTCTTCCACTTTTGCATCCAGTGTTTTAAGTGGTTGACATATCATGGCTAAATTACCTTTAAAAAATGGATAAAAGCGTTAATCAAACAAAATACTCTTTGCATTGTTATTTATATAGCATAGTCAATAACTGTATTATTAAATTTGTACATCTTGGGGTTATTCAAACTCATTCGTAATAATAATATAATCAACTTATCGGTACCATAAGGATTGCCAATGGTTGCTTGAGATCATGCAAATATACATAATCTGTTGTAAATCAAATAGTGTATGTTGTCACAATTGGGTTTTTTGTGAACTGCAGTTGCAATATATGGTGTATGTAAAGAGAAAATTAAGCATTCAGTTTCATTCTAATATCTAGAGTCATTCACAATTTTGTAATACTGATGTAAGCCTGCAGATGTATTTTATGTTGTACATGGATATTTTTCAAGAGGAAAAACATTTTTTGGGACTGATCAGTGTTGATAGAATGTCTTACAGTTTGGACTCTAAACTGTTATAAATATTCGAAAGAATTATGGACAACCCCATCTTGATGATGTCATAGTCCTTGGAGGACCAGTTCATTTCTGGTATTGAAAATTATAAGGGACTTTTCATTCATTTAGGACTTTTATATACCTTTATAAGGATTAACCTGGATTCACTTCGTTATACTGTAAGTTCCTCTCATATTTTTAATTCATTACTTTAATAATTAAATTGTTTGTTAAGTTTTACAAAACTTGTTGATTTTGCTTCTTTTCTATAATATAAGTTTGTGACCTCTGAGTCATTGCACATCACAATTCACAAAACTGGATCTTCAACTGAGGTTAGCCATTTCTAATATAATTTTTATCATTGCTTTCCAAGTAAATAGAAAACATGACTGTTTCATAGATCCCTGCGTAAGTAATAACCTATTACATTACAATCAGTCATGATTTGGGTCCAATCACTCTTATCAAACAGCTTTGATATGAACAATAGGTAATTAAAGTCCCTCGATGAGGGAAAGCTTGGTAGCAGACTTGATAGCTTAAAAAAATACTGGATTTGGTTGACCATTATCTTTTTCTAGAAGAACTAAAAAATATTTACAAATATGGATAGATGACTATACCATATTTACTGTATATATTGGGACATGATAAAATAATTATTTTTCTTGTTTCGGAACTTATGGTGAAACTTTTTTCACCTATGTCATATGTCTTAAAAAAACGAAAAACAATTGTATTGAATTTGCGCTCCGTGCGCACATCACTTAAGGTAGAAACCACAAGGACTAAAGTCAGATTTGTTTAAATATGCACCAGTCTTGCTAATTCTCATATTTTCAACCCCATTTTATCGTCAGTCCATCCATTGCATGCACTCGCACATTCCCCCCCAACACTACCTCTTGTGATGATAAAATGTTAAATGAAATAAGATTAACAGAAACAGATTCAAATCCTGTTTTCAGCAATCTTTTAATTGTACAGTTCTATCACTATACTACATTAGGAACTCACCAGTCAGTTCTATCACTGTACTACATTAGGAACTCACAGTTTTCCATGTGTATCCTGATCTGAAATCACTCAACAGCTTGGCTCCATGAATTAACACAGTTTTTCATCCATAAGTAACTAATATATATATTTACATAATCTTCACAAAAAAACATCCAAACATAGCCACACCTGAATAATATTCATTATTCCAGAATTTGACACAATATATTTGCTTCCATGCTCATATTTCAAATCTCTCCTCCACCAGACAGGACACTTAGTGGGGCCCTAAGGGAGTCATGCACAACCACTTCCAATTTGCTCTTCTTTTGGCCAAAATGCTCTGTGAGGTTTGTGGGTCACCCCCCCCCCCTTTCCTGCACTTCAAATCCAACCATCACTGGCCAAAATGTGCTTCAAGCCTATGGGGTCACACACACACATCTCCTGACTGACTGCCCGTCTGCCTCCACTTCTATCACTATCTTTACTACTTTATATTGCAAAATGACATATATAGTATTCATGTTTTGGCTGCTATCCAAGATTAAACACTTCCTCCCTATTTCTCACCTAGTTAGTTTTATAAACCTATGTACAGCCCTACTCTGATTATCATAATATGATATAGGAAAACTGTTGCCAAACTTCTCTGATTAAATAGTGCTGACTTTATGGTTTTGAATTCTTGTGAATGAAAGGTCCCTCTCAGTGACAGACTGATAAGCTCTCTTGACAGTATGAGCAAACCACCTAAAAATGGTGGATGTCATGATGTCAGTGGATGGCTTAGGAGGAACGATGATATGTTTCTGCCCATTCCTTCTCCCTTGTCCTTGGCCAGCAGAACAGTAATGACCTAACTAAGCAGAAAAATCTATCTTGAGCATCCCAGAATTGGGGATCTCTACATGAATCAGGGCTGCTGGAAGAATCTGATCTTATTCCCAATAAAACCCAGTTGACAAAGGAAATGAACAGACTCACAACTGCTGCTGAACCATAAACAACTTTTTTTAAAGACAAGGAGTGAAATGGATGCCAAGGAGAGCAGGAAGACAGTTTTACTGACAAGGTTCTCAAAGAGTCACCAATCAGTTCATAAATGTTTTGACAAAGCCCACAACACCAATGATCAATTTTATTTAGGCATTAGAAACCAGCCTCTGCAGCTCAAAATACATGACAAGATCAGAATGACAAGGGTCCAAACCAATGGCCAGACCCTAAGAGAACTTTAATGTGATTGAGAGGGCTGACCTACAGCTCTCATTGCTAGAAAGTGGACTTTCTTTGGTTTCCAATTGGAAAAGAAAGTATGCCACTGTACTCAGAGAAGGACAAGCTAGGATTACCACATTTCCTACTGCACCAATAAAAAAGATTCTCAACTTTACATCATAGACCTTGGATGCAGACCATCTCCTGGTCTAGACAATGAAGCTGGCAAACCTGCTGGAAAGCTTGTCCTGGGGGATAAATCACTCAAGATGAGACAATGTGATGATGGAGATACTGTGGATTGTTGTGGAGAAAAGATACACTCTACTTCAACAGCAGGTCCCTCCCCTGTGATATGTCCTAGGATGGTCTACCAACAGGTCAGTCAGTAAATCGTTGAACCACAATTGCTGGGGCCACTGAGGAGCAATCAGAATAAGCTGAGCAGTGGATGTCCTGATTCTTTGGAATACTGTTGAAAGGTGAAACTGAACAAGATACATGTAATCCCATCATAGACTGAAGGCATCCACTACCTAGGCCTTTTTATCTGTTTTAAAATGTTTTGATGAGTATCTGGTGCCAGCGAATCCTACAAAATGCCTGAATGTACCATGTATTTGTGTCATTTATTGCTAAGATTTACTGGTTCTAGATATAAATTACTACAAGTGGTTTAGAAAATGTTTGGGTCAGGCATAATGTGGCCCTATTACAGATGACTCAAGCCATCAAAATGGTAATGTATCTTGGTCTTGGGAAAGATGATTTTTAGAGTTTTCAGGATGATGTGGGTCCTTGCCTATGTTTCATCTGATAAAACAATATTGGTCTCTGGGAGTTGATCTTCCATTGGAGGAAATTCTTTTTGAGGCAAATTCTTAGTCATGAAGTGCACAATCATCAAGGAGCTTCATATGAAATTCCTTGGCAGAATATTTTGACTAAATTCTGCACCATCATTTACAATAAGCAGTCAAAAAATGGTTTGCAGCAGTACCAGCCCTGCTGGCAAAAATAAACCCTAGTCACTGTGGTGCATCAAGTACTCACAAGACGTTCTGTCATACAGTAATTTCTAACCTGTGGATTTTACATACTGTATGTGATTATAAAACTGAATTTGCTAGACCAGTGTAGAACAAACTGCCAAATCTGAAAAGTTATTCTGAGGAAGAACAGGAGCTGATTGATCTAGAACTTACTGACCTTTTGCAAAATGGTGCAAATGCAGAATCCAACCCTGAAAACTCTGAAGTAATTTAGAACATTTTTCTTGCACATAAAATGAATGGCAAGTTTAGGCCTGTAATCAGTATAAAACCTCTAAACAAAAGTGTAAAATACACGCAATTTAAACAAACTGTGATGCCAGGTATAAACAATGCAACCTCAAAGAACATTCTATAAATTAACTAACATCTACAAGTTAATTGCTCCAGATTCCAAATATCACAAAGTAAATTTAATACATTAATATATCAACATCTATCAATTCTGTGAGCCTTCATTTTGGGGATTGGACAAGTCATACAATCTCCTTCTTTATTCAATTAAAGATTAAAGATAACTTTTTTAATGATTTTAATCTACAGAATATATCTGTATTTAGCTGCACTTAAGGCACCTCATCACAATAGCAACTAAATGGTACCTACTAAAGATAATATTTTTTTAAATGTAAAAATACACTGCAAACAAATTTAGAAGATGAACCCTTCCAAAAATAAATGCAAAAACAGAAAATTCATTCAAGTCAAGAGTTTCTATTCCAAATGTCATGTAAAAATCACATGTTTATGGATGATTAATTCTTTTTTTAGAACTAAATAAAAACCTTTGAATTGCAATATGCCTTACCTTCTACTTCAGATGTACTTGAAGCCAACACAATCCTAAGATGTTGTACTGCATCTTGGAATTTGCACTTCAGATCACAGTCTCTAAGAAATTAAGTTCCAAAACAGATTTAAAGGAACTTAAGTATGAAGAAAAATCATCTGAAACAAGAATATAACAATACATGTTGTTTATTTTTTCAGCAATACAAAATCTGAAAGTTGCAATTTTCTAGCAGCAGTAAATTAATCTCTTGCCACTTACAATCTATGGCCTGCGATCTGGTTTTATCTGCTTATTTACTTCATAGGATGTGGTTTTAAACTTTGCTCATCTGTCCCACACCTTTGAGGATTCTGTACACTCTTGATCTTCATGAACAAGATTGACATTCATGCAGTAACAAAATAACTTCAAATAAGTAATTAGGGTTGCAAATACATTCAAAATAATATTCAGATTTTGTGATGTCAATGAAATTCAGTCCTTTTAATTAACACTTCAAGTTGGGAAATTATTTTTTCACTTCATTGGAAGGATGATATTGTTATGTATATTTAATTTAATTGTTTGTTTATTTTTATTTTTAAATTTTTTATTACATGTTATTGTAATGTAACATTGTATGCTGGACTTGACCTTGTCCACTAATGTAACTATTTTTATTTCTGCTTGATGTGATTTACTTTTTTTTCTCTATTTTTTTTGTATAAACAACTAATACATAGTTAAAGTATTCTCTCTGTGTATGGGCTTAATATCAGGATCATTATTAATAGAAGAAGTAAATATGTTTATTTGGGTCAAAGTTTTGGAATTGTACATAATCCAGGTCACTTGCTCATGATGTTACATGAACTAAATGGGTACATTGTAGCTAATTTTATTACCAAGATAATTATGAATGGTCAGGTATGGAGTATCTAGGTACCTGCTGACACCTTTACTAACTTGACAAAAGCCTGGCACACTTTTGCTGAGCTTATCTTGAATGGTGCAACATTTTATCCTACTGTTTAAACATGAACAATAATTAAATTCCAGATGACAACCCTTTATGTTTAAAAAATCAAAACCAACAGAAATGGTCCAGTCATACGGCAAAATATAAATGTATACAAGTATGAAGTAGTTCAATTCTGACTGCATGTATATTGTAAGGGAGTGGCCATTTCATTCATCAGGCTATGGGATTTTTTGTGTGGTGGGGACTGGGGCATTTTTTAGTCCTTCATTCATCACAAGATAAAAACTCTTTCAAGTAAAAGAAGGAATGTTACTGTGTTCTATTATTATACTACAATTCAGTGCAAGATAATTGTTTTCAAACATTTTTGCCCCCCCATTTAGAAAATGAAATGTACTCATTCATCATTATACACTTGACTTCAGTAGCTGTTCTGCAGGAATCAAAGCAGAGACCATTGTTGTCAAATATTAGCATCAAAAGATGATGTCCATTTCAGCTTGAAAAAGGTGCATTTATATCACACAAAGTCATTTGACTTGGCACATCGTACTTAACTCCAATTATGGTCCTACCATTAACAATAGAAGTCAGATAATTATTCCTAATTGATTTGACTTCAACTTGTTGCAAGGAATAATAATCTGGAAAATTGTTGTTGTTGTTGTCGTTGTAGGGTTTAATGCCATTTTTCAGCACGCGATAGGCTATACATGGCGGCCAGTATTAATGGTGGAGGAAGAACCCGGGAAACCCCGGAAAGAACCACCGACCCATGAGAAGCTACTGGCAAGCTTTCTCACATACCCACATAGGCTGAATCCAAGACTCGAACCCACGCAGACAGAGGTGAGATGGAAGTGATCCGTAATGGACAGCGCTTTAGACCACTTGGCCACTCAGGGCCCCCTGGAAAATTGTCAAATCATACATATTCCAAGATTTTAATTCACAACAATTTTAAAGCATTCTGCATAGATGTCTGCACATGTACCCCATTATTTGCTCATTTTTATAAGGGTAAAATATAAAAACAATATTTTTCATCATCATAGAAAAATAATTACTTATACGGAAATGATGTGCCAATAACCTAATCATAACATAATTTGTATAATTATTCCAATGAAGATATTAGATCCCTGTTTGTAACTGTTAAATCTTTAGGTCATTGAGACAACAAAAGTGCAAACTAATTTGTTTCAATAGTATTTGCCTAGTTTTTGTATATGGTATATATCTTTTGGTTGAGTGGATAAAGTATGTGACACATGTACAGATGCAGACACACATATGTACACACACACACAGCTGTGGAACACAAGGTCATTAGTTTATGCCCACTGGTGAGAAAATACATTCTTTTTTTCCCTCTATGACCTAACAATATCTAGTACAGTATTAATTTTCCTGTCACTTCTGATTTTAGTTTTTTGTACATGTAGATTTATCATTGGTCACATTTTAATATTTTATTTAAATTTAAATTTAATTTAATAAAATCTGATTAGCATTAATAAGCAGTTCAGTACTATGTTGTTTAATGTGATATTGGTGCAAAAGTCTTCATATAAAATCACAATCAAAACAAACTTTTAAATCAGGAACATCATTATGGATTTTTTTACACTGTTAAATTGTAAAAGGCAGTAATAAATTTTGGTACAAAATAATTCAACAGCATGAAAGTTGAATGATTGAGTGCTGTAGGTCTCATTGGTTGCAATAAATGGTCCAATACATTTCTGTAAGTAGTTCACTGCTAGAACTTTGTCCATTTTAAACAACTAATCTTATTTTGAACTCTCTATCTCCCCTAATTAACAAATAATCTTTATGTGAGTGATATGAACATATAATAATAATAATAATAATAATAATAATAATAATAATAAATAAAGGCGTTTTTTAGAGAAGGTAACACAGTTAGTTACAGAACTAATCTACCTTGAGGTCTTCAAGCTGTTATCATATACAGAACACATAAATGCAAATATTTTACAGCAGCTGTTTTTGACTTGTTAACAATTTATTCATTCTATTGCTGATTTTTCTTTCATGAGAATAAAATAATGGAATGGGTATAAAATATGATTCAACAACATACCCTTCCATAGAAAAACCCAAGTATGTTTTTATTTTGTCAACATACTGGCAATGAACACAAACCTGCATATGGATCTGTTGTACATTCAAGTCATCAGTTTACACATGAAATTAATGTCAGTAGCAAAGGAAACAAACCATGCTGATGACTTCATTTGTGTTAGATTATTCCTTTGCACATAGGTACCCATCTTCAACAAGTATGTGTTGAACTTACAATGTATCTAGGATGACTTTTTGTGACCATTTGTAAAAACAAAAGAAAAAAGAAAATACAAAATAGTACAGTTTAAATTAAAATAAACATGCAAAATCTTAATAATGTTTTCTCTCTCTCTCTCTCTCTCTCTCTCTCTCTCTCTCTCTCTCTCTCAAACACACATGTCTTAGACTAACTTACATGTATGTAGTGTACCTGTCCACAGGTCTTTAAGTGCATGAATGCATTTTCTTTTCTTCATAACATATAGAAATTTGATGTGAGAATGAACTTTGTCTTCACATTGCTGGAAAAGGTATATGGTCAGTTCGCTTTTAGGAACAATTTGTATTTTTGTTTTTCTGAAAATGTTTTTCCAGCAACCACCATAAGAAATGGCACATTTAGTGAATGAGAGAGAGAGAGATTATAATGAATGAAAAGCTACAACTACAAAACTTATTCCAGCAAGAAATTTGGGTACCAGTGACCTAGTCTGGGCATGTTTGGATTACTTGTAAGATGCATCTACATACCAAATTTCATGAGTATAGATCAAATAGGGTCTAATATGATGAAGGTAGAATAAATGAAAGCTGAAAGGAAAAAGTCACTCATGCATGACATTAGGTAAAGGTAGCCTAGTTTCAATATGGCTGGATAATCCTGTGATAATTTATCAGCTAATTTTCACAAATGTATGTGACTTTGAGTCCTTGATACTGATGAAGTAACTACCAAAAAAGCTGAAGATATACAAGTAACTGAAGAGTAACAATTAGGTCAGAGTGACCTACTTTTGGTATGTACAAGTCTCTTTCTTTGATATGCATCCAAATATCAATTTACACATGTTGGTGAAAAAGGTTGAAGTAAATGAGAGTGTTACATACAAACAATGAACAACTGCAGCAAATGAATGGATCAGCAAATGTATTAAAGAATGAAGAAATAAACTCAAATAAAGCTATATACCCACCAAATTTTGTCACTGATGAAAAAAGATTCCAAACAGACTCTAATTGCTGCTGATCCTGAGCAAGCAAATGTAAAATAATAGAGTTTAATTAATCTACTGACCATCATAATCAACGCATCATACAACCTCTTTTTAATAGTCTTCTATGTGGGACTACTTTTCTCTGACTGACTTGGCAGATTATCTATAAAAGGGTCTCAGTGACCTGGATTTTTCATCAAGGTCTTTAACTATGCTTGCTTTGCAGACTAACCAGGACTGTGATTTCTGACAACTGCAGCAATATATGTGTAAGCCATTCACAAACCTTGGTCAGGGAAATTACTAATGACAAAGTCATTGTGCAAAACCCCATTTATATACATCAAAATGACCCTAACCTTTGGCTTTTGACCCCAAATCAACATGCCTTTTTCTTACTTTAAGTGCAAAACCTCAACAAACTTTGGTCATGGTACATGGTCATGAACTCTAGTTCTCAGTCTTCTTTTAGTTAACCTGACCTTTGACCTTTTAACTATAAAAATAGCAAAGTTTTTTTAAATATTCTACCTAAAGTGCAAGTCATGCATAAAGTTTGGTGAAAACAAACAGTCCAAAAAACAGAATCATTTTGTCCTGAAAACATTTTTCAGTTTCCATCCAGCCATCTCGACTTTTAATATTTTGAAGCCAAAACCAACAGGCCTTTTCCTTACTTCAAGTGGAAACCATCCACAAAGTTTAGTCAAGATCTGCAATGTACAGTTAATGTTATTGTGTGTTTAAACATTGTTTTGTTTGTTTGTCACAGTGACCTTGACCTTTAACTTTTTGATCCCAAATTTGATAGATTTCTTCCTTCCCTCAACTGCAAGGCATCCACATTTGTTGGTCTAGATTTAAAGAGCCATTTTTCTTCTTTCAGGCACAGCAACTTTGACCTCTGGTCCAAACATTAACAGAGTTCCTTACCCCAAATGCAAGCCATCCACAAAGTTTACTTACAAGTATGATGGTATAAAAGTATAATTGTGAAGAAACAAACAAGGTAAAAGACAGACACATGCACTGATTGCCTGACAGATGGAGTAACTGTTATCTCAACATGATACACTTGGTCTTTTGGCAGATATGTAAACACTATGTCTAATGTGGCAGTTAACTAACAGGTATGAAGAAGTGCAACCTTGGCATGGAAAGGACCACTAAATCAGATTAGTGGAAAGAATCTAGAGATGGCATGGGAAGATTGACATGAAGAAGTTCTTAGTTTCAATCAGTATGAAAGACTGGCAGAACTGATAATATCAATATTGTTTGGTTTTTAAATCAGGTCTGCTTCTAAAATGAATGCCAAATATATATTTTTATCCTGAAAATGTACCAGCATGAGCAAATATTATTCATGAAGAAAAAAAAACAGCTGTACATTCCATTGCAACTACTTTTGTTGATCTGATATCTGCAAGGTAATATATATATTTACTTTTTTAAGTCCCAGCGAATAATACACTGGCAAAACGGAGTGTATGTTATTTATTCTTCTGATTACTCCTAACAATCTGTCTAGACTCAGATCTGCCAGCACATTATACGATATTAGATCTGAGTCTGAAATTTGTAGGTGGAATCGACTTAAAAGTGAGTTTATTTGGTAGTTTTCATTGATAAACTGAGTTTAAACTTTTTTCAAAACTTAATACTATTTGTGCAAGTTCTAACATGTCCTCATGTTGGCTCAGAGTTTGCTGCTGGAGGTGATCTGTATGGTGAAGGAAATGAGAAATCAAACAAAATCATCTGCCTTGCATGCACAACTACACACATTTCCATTCAACCCAGTATCAATAAGGCAGAGACCCAATGATGTCCAATGGTTTGTACAGCTCCAGGCAGTTACTTTTCATAGGCTTTTCGATGAATTTCCAAAAAATTTCAAGGGTTCTTATTTCTTCCTGAAACAAAACTTTCTCTGAATGTTACTTTGTAATCAATGAATAAATTGGTACAAATGAAAAAAAAAAACATAAAATCAGCACACCACTAAATAAAAGAGATGCTTATTTCTCTGATAACTACCATAATATTCCATGTCATTTGATCTATGATATTATATTCCATGTTAATTATTTATTAATTCTTTTTTCATGGCATGCATTAAACACAACTTTCTATCTGACTTTATATAAAAAAATTATGTATTTTATTCAGTTTTACTGTTATAAATTCCCTAAAAATCAGAAATTGTAGATAAAAGTCAAGAACTTTTCAAATATTCAAGAATTTTCGAGGACAAAGGCAACTTTTTCAAAACCTTTTGTCCAGGGAACACTTATACTAAAGACATTTCAAGGTCGTAGGAGCCATGCTTTTGTGAATGTGCCCATTACTGGATTTACTGTGATGACAATAACTGTGTAAACATTGATGACATGTAGATTTAAGATGCTAACTCCACCCCCTGTAAGTATATTTGATGTTGTTGTTGTTGTTGTGGGGTTTAACGCCATTTTTCAGCACACGATAGGCTATACATGGCGGCCAGTATTAATGGTGGAGGAAGAACCCGGGAAAACCCCAGAAAGAACCACCGACCCACGAGAAGCTACTGGCAAGCTATCTCACATACCCACATTGGCTGAATCCGAGACTTGAACCGGCGCAGACAGAGGTGAGATGGCAGTGATCTGTAATGGAGAGCGCTTTAGACCATTCGGCAAGTATATTTGTAGTGCACTGTTTGATAGATATTAACAGCAGAAGTCTATAGAAGATGGTTATTGGAAAAACAATTCTTAAAATTATCAAAGCAATCAATCTTTCACAACAAAAAACTTGTATTATCATTGACAATAACACAAGAGAGAAAATAAAATGACCATATCACAATATAACTTATGGCCCACCCAATGAAAAACTTGTATTATCAAGGCTCACCCAATGAAAAAAATCAGTGGTATTGTAAACAGAGCAATGATTTTAATCTGTCTTTTATGAGACCCAATCAAATACTGACTACAAGTACTAGGAACATTCATTTTAACTTGCAGCTCTGTATACTGTGGTGTGGATTCTGCCAGTATGCATCTGCATATTTTCATAATATTTTTAAATATGTATCACAATCGCTGTTTTGTATCATGACCAAGGTCTGGAATATATCTGATATACCCTCAGACATGATTTTCAGCAGCAAGTGATGGTGGTGGTTACCATTACTTTGTTAACCCTAACAGTGCTTGTTGCAGCACAATTCACACTGTCAGTCATGGTCCCATAGCCCTTGTCATAGCATATGCCATTTTTCAGCTAAGCAACTGTTTACACATCAGAATTCTTCAGCTCAGTATAAACAGAAGTAAAACCAAAGTGTGAAATCGATGCGAGTCCGATGTCAACCAATTTCATTGTATGACATATATGAGTTACCATTTCATCTGGCCAGCATGATTTGCAGGTGTCTCAAAAAAAATAAAACTAAACATTTTAAATTTGTATGATATTAAATGAAATATTAAACATAAGGTGGAAACTTAGGAATGGGAAAACAGTATGAGAAAATAAATTACATTTTATGTGTGTTTACTAGACTTTTGTAACTCAAATAAAAGATCTCATACATCTATGTGATGGCTGATGACATGCTACTTCCAATTTACGATGTCAACATGTGGGATATTTGGACACCTGGAAGCCACCAGAGGCTGAAAACCCAAATAGACAAGAAAAAATGAAATGCCATTATCAAACAAAAATGAAAACTGAGTCACATAATTTGTTTGAAATATGAAAAAAGGGATGCAAAGACCATGACAAGGCAATGGTGTTAAAGTTCATACAGCACAGCATCAAGAATGGTATTAAAATCTACAGTTCAGAGAATTTCACCTGAACGTCTCATAATGTGGTTAAATTTATGGAATTTGTTTCATGCTATATCTACCTTCTATGTGATTGTTGTATTCATACAACTTTAGTAAGATTGGTAAGAAAGTCCATTTTACAACCACTGAACACAACATAATGCTAAAATTTATTAGTCATTCATTTTATACAAAGTTGTAGGTCAAATGTGTCACATAAATAATACCTGGACACCTTTTCCAGCATATCAAGTCATAATTGATGGAATACTATATGTCATGAAAGGTAATATATATTGTAAAGCTAATGTATATGCAAGAAGAGCTAAGACTGATGCTACCGTAGTTCACACTGCATAGCATCACAAATGACATCTTGATATGTAGCCCTGATTTTTCAGGTTTGCATCATTAAATGCTGCTAAAATTAACTAATTTGTTGCATGCTTAAAGTATTTCAAAACTGTTTGAATTGAAATAATAAACACATCTCACTAAATATGTGCAAAACCACCATGGCCTGGTTACATTAAATATTTAGATGCCACCATGACATGGAAGATTCAATTTTTTTATTAAGGAGTGATCAGCTTTCCTATTCAGCCATAATGTAGCTAACTCCCTTTGATTTTTTTGGCACTATCAAAAAAAGGACTGTATCAGAACTTGGGATAAACATGGTGTATTAGATGTACACTGACCAGTCTTTCTCAGCATGTATTGAGTAAATGTTGCTGTGCTGATTGTCAACATGAATTATATTTAAAGTATTTGTGCATGAAATTAATTCAATAATTGTTAATTTAAAGATGCTGGCTTGACAATTTATACACAGGTATCATTTGTATGATGTGCAGAACAAACTAGATATCTAGGCCTAAAATTGACAGCCTTTCTTCAAGTACTGTGGCTTGCCAGAGATCATCAGACTTCTCCATAATAGATATTTGCTCTGTAATTATTAGTTTAAGCCACAGTTCTTTCAATTAATGCCAAGGAATATTATTTAAGGAATAAAATTCTTTTGTCACCTCAACAAAAATGAATGTCGGACAACAACTTTCAGTCAATTTGTTGACATTTGGAACATTAAGCTCTCTTGTCCACAGTACATCACCTTTGTCCAAGTTTGCTTCAATTTCCAATAGATTGCACAAAGATACTTCAATTTAACTGCTAACATTCTGATGAAAATATCAGGACTGTCATCTTCTAAAAAGCTAGAAAACTCCAAATCCCTATTAACAACTGAAGCCTTTGTTTCCGCAATTAACACAATGTACATCACATGGTACAAATTACATGCCATCATCTTTCAACTCTATTTTGATTAGCTAAACATCCTTGTACAATCAACTGCAGATGAATTATATCATTTTTAAAATTAACATAGAGTGATTCTGTAATTCACTAACCATGAGTAATCATGGGCTGCATATGTAACGCTTCTTTACAAGCAGAATGATCAGTCACTGCTGGGGCATGGAAGACATATGCGGCAGATAAATAGGTTGAATCGGTGGTAATTTTAACTAAAAAACCTACCTGATTGTTTGCTGTTACCATGAACAACCAATGATCAAAAGGTGGATTGGTGTTTTGACTGTTTGCTGTTACCATGAACAACCAGTGATCAAAAGGTGGATAGGTGTTTTGATTGTTTGCTGTTACCATGAACAACCAATGATCAAAAGGTGGATAGGTGTTTTGATTGTTTGGTGTTACCATGAACAACCAATGATCAAAAGGTGGATAGGTGTTTTGATTGTTTTCTGTTACCATGAACAACCAGTGATCAAAAGGTTGATATGTGTTTTGATTGTTTTCTGGATAGGTGTTTTGATTGTTTCATTCATTTTCACTCTACTAATTTTCTCAGTGTCAGTTTCACCACAAACCATGGATGATAATCCCCATAACTCCTTTACAACTTGTGGACACTTTGCAGAGATTTCCTTGTTTTTCATTAATATGCAAAAACCTGAGGGCATCATGAGCACAAGTAAATTTTACTTGCAAATTTGACCCAGCTTGACTTTTCATGCTTTTTCTTCTCCAATGTTACAAAACTATGATCTTGGACTAACAGAAAAGAGAAAAAACCAAAATGTTTAGTAAAATTCAACAAATAATTTATTTCTCCGGAATAAAAAGTTAAATTTTAAAAGCACCTACAGTATTGTGAATTATATCATAAATAGTCCTAAAATTTCTATGACAAGTCCAAAAGTATAGTGCTCCAACTGAATTCCATTTGTGTTCTGAATGAATTCCAATCTTAAAAAATAATATACTAATAGTCTTGATTAATTTGGGTGTGCCAATAGTCTTGATGTATCACAATGATATAATTCCAAGTGTCTCTAAATGAATTCACAATGATCCCAAAATTGTAATTTAGTCCAAAATATTAATGAGCACTTTGTGATTCCAATGAATTTAAATAAATAAATACTATCATATTAAACTGAACACAGCTAAAATCTGATTCCACTTTAGATTTTAGAATAGGAATGAGAAATTCTAATATAAACAACCCCAAAATAAAAACCTGAAAACAATAAGAGAGCCAGGATAAGGGTCAAAAGTTCATTTCTAGAACATTTTAAGTTGTCAACAAGATCAGGTCTATTACTAAAAGTTTGGTAAAGAACATGGCAATCATCAGGTACACCAGGATTTCCCAAGGAAAAAAACCAATATCCTGAACTCAAAACCAAGTACAAATTACAATAATCTTAACCCTTTACTGTACGATGATGCTTTTTTACTCTGACCCCTTTACTGCATGATGATACCTTTTGATGCCTTTCATGACAAATTCCAGTACTACCAAAATGTAACCTGTATAAACATAATTATCACTTATACAGCTTCAAGAATGAATCTAGAAAATAATTATGAACCAAATCATTAGTTTATTCACAGGATTAAAGCAGCTGTGCAGTTAAATCTTTTGACAGTTGTATGTAATAGCATGTCTGCCATTTGTAAACATGTGTTCTGCATCATGTGGTTGTGAAGATGTTTGAAATTTGAAACAGTTCAAAGATTTTTTTAATATACACAGGAATGTGCCATTCTTTGAACTAGTCCAGATTATTGTTATCAAGTTTTCACCACAATAGAGGATTGATAGAACAAACTTCAAACTTTAGAAGGAGGCTATACATTATAAATAACTTTGGATTGAGGCTATACATTATAAAACTTTGGATTGAGGCTATACATTATAAATAACTTTGGACTGAGGCTATACATTATAAAAAACTTTGGATTGAGGCTATACATTATAAAACTTTGGATTGAGGCTATACATTATAAATAACTTTGGATTGAGGCTATACATTATAAAAAACTTTGGATTGAGGCTATACATTATAAAACTTTGGATTGAGGCTATACATTATAAATAACTTTGGATTGAGGCTATACATTATAAATAACTTTGGATTGAGGCTATGGTGGCGCTCACCAGATAATAAGTACTTTTGAGAGAGTGACGTATGTAAGGTGAAGTAGTTCGCATTTAAAACATGCACAGTGGAGAGAATGTTTGCATACCTCTATGCTACATTAATGTAATGTGGATGATATTTCTTTTGGATATTGTACTTTTGGAAATTTTACATGATTTAAGCACACTGCTAACTAAAATGACTGCTCCCTTGTGTTAAAAAATCAGTCTGAATTAGTCTAAAGTACACTATACATAGCAGCTATTAAAATAGGGAAAATGAATTTTGCCAGACTAGACAATACCAGCTTCTGAAAGTGCAATGAATGAATTACCAAATATATAAAATGTAAAAAAAGTTATCGGCTCTTTTTTATACAAATGACCTCTGAAGTTCAGGAAGTGAAAATGACCAAGTAGAGCTAGCACTTTTTTGAAAGGTGCACATTTGAAGTAAGGCCAAGCTGTATACTCTATAACCCATAGTACACCCATCAATCATACACCAAAATAAAGGGAATTAAAGGTTCTTTGCATTATACCTAAGATATACAAGGTCTTTTTTAAATAGCCAGTATAACCAGTGAGGAAAGCCGGGGACATTCTTTTTCTTTAAATTCCTAACCCTATGCAAAATGCGAAACTGTATAGCGCCACCTATACATTATAAATAACTTACTGCTATGTGTTCACTTCTGAGGATCATATTCATCATTTCAGCAAAAGGATATAATCAAGAATTACCAGTTTCTCAAAAATATGGATTTTCTATATTCAAATAGCATTTATTCACCAATTGCAATGATAATCAGCAAAAAAAAAATATACAAATGAAGTCCTTGAATATTCATCTATATTTAGAAAATTTTCTATCTGTCACAGATGCTAATTTGCACATACTTCCTGGTAAATCATTTAAATAGAGTGAGGCAATTACAATAATATTATCCACCCATTGCTTGAATTCTTTTTATAAAGTTATTGTTGGTGTTTATTTCAAGATGCATGTATAATTGTTATGTCCTATTTATGCAAGCTTTACTTTACAGAATTTACAGTATGTTTTACCTATGCAAGCCTGCTTTCTGTGAAATATAACGTTTTGGGAAAATATTGCACATTTAATTAAATACTTGTTTCAAGGCATCCAATTATGCTCTTTTGTAATCTTTTTCAGTGATGGGACAAATTAACAATATTAGTGGCACAATTACAAACTGAATGCATTTCATAAGGTGGCGCTCTACAGTTTCGTATTTTGCATAGGGTTAGAATTTTAAGGAAAAAGAATTTCCCATGATTTCTTCACTGGTTATACTGGCTATATAATAAAGACTTTGTATATCTTAGGTGCTTTTAAAGGAACTTTTAATTCCCTTTATTTTGATATATGATTGATGGGTGTAATTTAGGTTCTAGAGTATACAGCTTGGGCTCACTTAAGATGTGCTTGTATAAAAAAACTGCTAGCTCCGCATGGTCATTTTCACTTCCTGGACTTCAGAGGTAAATTGTAGAAAAAAGAGCTGATAACTTATTTTACTTTTCAGATATTTTGTACTTGGTTCATTGCACTTTCAGTAAATGCTATTGTCTACTTCAGCAAAATTCGTTTTCCCTATTTTAATAATTGCTAAAGTTAGTGTACGTTTGATTAATTCTGGTTAATTTGTCAAGCACAGGGGAGCATCCATTTTGTTGTACCGTGTGCTTAGATCATGTACAATTTCCACAAGTACAGTATCCAAAGAAACGTCAGCCGCATTACATAAAAGTAACATAGAGGTATGCCAACATTATCTCCAATGTGCATGTTACAAATGCAAACAACTTCACCTTACCTACGTCACACTCTTAAAAGTACAAAATAACTGGTGAGCACCCCCTAAGGCTATTATGTTAGTAAATATGTTCCAAACCTTTTTGGCAGTCGAGATTTCAGATAAATATATTCCTCCTACCACTGATGGTCTCCAGTTAAGATATTCTTCATCTTAATTAATGTTCATCTAAATAAAAATTATTTACTGATGTTTATCCATTGATAATATTCATCCTTTTTCTTATTTTCTCATAATAAAATGGTCATCAATTCCCAAAAAGCAAAACACCTTGTATGCCAGATTAATCATATGATAACTACATGTGTTAATTTTCTTCTTAATCCACAAAATGACACCGTGAAATCAACGATGAATGTACTGTCTTTGTTCCTTTCATTACTTCTGGGTTGTATGATTCAGAAATCGATCTTTAGAACTTAATTTAATGGTTTGGGAAGACACATTCTAAAATTAATTTTGTATACAGCTGAGCAATTCATATTGTTAATAATCCTCAAGTTTAGGCATTTAAATAAGATATAAATAAAGAGATTTTCCTGCTTTATTTGTCTCTAAAGCCCTTCCCTCTGACCTTTGTAGCATCCCCTACACACTGGTCAGACCACTAAAAAACATATTCAAAACTGTACCATGTTCTATTAATATTCCCACATTACTGTTTTACTCAATACAAAACACTTAAATGAGTGGAAGTTTGTTCATGACGTATTTCTAAAATGACATCCTAAATATTGTGACCCAGTTGTTTCTCTGGCTGAAAAAATTGCTTATGCCAGTATTACCTTTTTGTTTAATACTGCTTCAGTGGCCTAGTGCTTTGAACATCTGCCTCAGGATGCAGAGGTCACAGGTTCAATCCCTGGCTGAATCATACCAAAGACTAATAAAATGGTACTAACAGTTGCCTTGCTAGGTGCTCAGCATTCAGATGTTAGTGTTAAGACTGGTGGCCCCAGTGTCAGGATAATGTGACTGGGTGGGACATCATGCCGCATGAATGCAACATGATGCCCCAGTGCTAGACATCACAATAAACTGCAACACTGCAAACATCATAATGATATGAATGAAAAATTGTCAAAGCTACATAAAAATCCAAATCACACACACACCTTTTGTTTAACTGACAAATAATTGTACCAGTATGTCCTTTTTTTGTTGGAAAAATTACCCCTTTGCCCACAACTGTGTCACCTTTGTAATGGATGACTATTGTTCGCCCATCTGAAATTTGATTTCTACCCAATTTTATTTGTATATAACTTAAGTCTGCAGTTTTAAATATGACATCTTTAGGGAGACTCCTTTTATTACCTATGTCATTATATATATATTATATATATATATATATATATATATATATATATATATATATATATATATATATATATATATATATATATATATATATATATATATATATATATATATATATATATATACACACACACACATATGCAATAAACTGACAACAAACAGGGAAACTAGTATCTAGCTAGCCTTAGCACTTTTGACTCTCTAATGAGTCTTTTTCAAAGGCAAATACAAAACATAGACAAGACAAACAAATAAAACAGAGAAAGACTTTTGTTTGCAAAACTTTACATGGCTGATTCTACAGGAATTCAACCTTTTAAACTAGTTGACACATAACAGAGTTAAAAAGCCTGATGGAAGATTTGTCAGTTGACCAAATGAACTACTTTAAATAAAGACATCATTATTATTATTATAATTATTATTTGTATTATTGCTATTATTATTATTATTATTATTATTATTATTATCATCATCATAATGACTACTGCTGTAGTTCAAAAAGTCTGTATTTGTAATTATACATTTATTTATTTTCTTCTTACAAAACTTGATGTCAGTAAACTCGTATAAACATTCTCCCAATTAAGCCTGGGGCTAAAATAAATTCTAAATAGATCTTCTATATACATGCAACAAATAAAAAATTAATCTTCATATTTTACAGGGAACATAAAAGAGACCAAAGTCTAGAAGCCAAGGCTCCAAGGAAATGAAGCCTGCTGGGGAAAATGCCATTAGTAGTAATGTGAAATCAACTAATTTACCTCATTCATCCCTTTTTGTGCCAGAGAACAGATACAAATTTGCCTACTGGTAATTAAGTGTTACATCATAAATCAGGAAAAATACTTGTCTGGTTAGGACAATCTTATGACAGAGAGGGTTGGTGCAGGAGGTGAGATTGTAGATATCTATCTCACTATGATCTCTCAAAGAAACATGATATAAAAGTAAGGTTGCAAAGTTTATATGATGTGTAAACAGCTAAGTTAAGTTTACTACCTGTTGTTGTTGTTGTTTTAGGGTTTAATGCCATTTTTCAGCACATGATAGGCTATACATGGTGGCCAGTATTAATTGGTGGAGGAAGAAACCAAGATTCATCTGTCTGAAAAATGTAGCAGATTGCCTCTTGTACAATTCATATCATGCATTCTGGCCAATTGTGAAGAACCAGGAGCAAGTGTGAAGGATATATGTTGAGGAGCCTTCAAAGCTTGTGAAACCCCAGTAGGGATGCGTCTCTCTGAAAAGGATTTTGGCTTCCAACTGAGCAGCCCTTAGGTCTTCACTATCATTAAGTAAGACTTTAGAAGAGTCCAGTACAATGTCAAGGTGGATATACACAAGTTCCACCTATTAAGCCATTATGACAAAGTGAATGCAGTGATATCATGGCCAGTTTCAAGCAAACATCGTAATCTGGCCAGATTTAGCATAGTAAATGATGAAGCTGAGAAGAAGTCACTAGAAGAAGCTATGGAAACAAAAAGACAGGTTCTGTGTTCAATAGCATCACTTGTTTTAAGGAGAGAGCATGTCCAGGCTTGGGCTGAGGTCCCCAGTTGGGTCAAACCTGCATCCAGCTGGAGAGGTTTAATGGGCCACTTGAAGGAATGCACCCAGTAACTCAAAGAAGAGACCATGGGTTCATGGTAGAGGGAGAAAAGGACCATGTGAGATATGGTTGCCGTTGAGTCATCTTGGGCTGTAAACCAGATGGTTCTGAGCACAAGTCTGTGGATAGGAGGTAGGAAACTTTATTTATCCAAGAACCAGATCTCTTCTTCATTCAATAATGAAGTTCTGGAGGACCTGACAGGAGGTGACAAATCAGCCATTTCTACCTCAAACTCACTTGAGACAACAAGAATAGATAGGGTTCATCATCTAGTGCACTCCAAGCAGGACAGTGGCTGGGCATTAATGTCCTTTGTTGTAAGTAGCATAGGAGCACTCTGTGCTATTTCCCATATCTCATTATAGTTGAGAAGGGGCTCTGTGTGTACTAGAAGTTTCAAGAGGAAGATACAATTGCTTGTCTCTCCTGGATAATGCCTCCAGTCTTCCTGGTAGATGCCACCTGGCAAGGAGGTGATGACTGGACATGAGCTATGGTTTCACCTCTTCTATGGGTTCAGGGTCCAGTAGCTCAAGGATGCCTAAAGGACCAAGGTTCCCAAGAAGGAGGATTCCACATTCTTCAAGGATTCATTGGATAACAGAGAGGGAGCAAGACTAATCCAATGCCTTTCTCCATACTATGAGACTTCAGAGAAATAACTGCTTGAAATCTGGGAACTGTTTCTATGAGGTGACAAGTAACCAGTACGATCTGAATGACCAGTCACTTTTTTATCAACTGTGTGTTGACTGGTCACTAGATATTGACCAGTGACTGAGGTATTTCAGTCAAAGGTATGTGAGAGTCCAAATGTCTTCATAATTCCTCAAGGTGTGGTACTGCTCCTATCATTCAGGAGGGTGCAACTTACTAACTTGGAAGTTCTGAGTGTGGTGCAGCTTCTCCAATGCAGGAAGTTGTTATGCACTAACCTGGCAGTGAGATGAGCTGTGCACTTCATCCCTCACAGAATGCAGCAACAAGCTTTCATGAACCACCTTCATAAACCATGGTTCTGATATGTTAGCCTATCTATACCTTGGCAGATGAATCAGATATTTCAGTGCTTTGCATCTGTGAATTTCTTTGGATGTGGTGTTAATACACTATATCCAATCAAAATTAAGTTGTCCAAATTTGAACACTGTTCCTCCTTCATCAAGTCAAATGTACACACAACTGAATGGACTCATAAATAACTGATTTTCCAATACTGGTCCATGTTTGCACAAATAGATCCTTTCACTTCAGTACACCTCTAATGGTTTCTTTCTGGTATGTTACAAGTCAGATTTTGTAAATTAAACTTCTAAAGTATCCTTTTGAAGTCAACTGACAACACCATTTTCGGCTGATGTAAAATGCACCATTACTATATGCTAGTGGTTAGTTGGTATTACAGAGTATGGGAGGAAACTCATTATATCCAGTAGATGTCACTAATGCAAAGTACTGAAATATAAGATCGATCCACCAAGGTGCAGATAGGCTAACATATTGGCACCTAGGCTTGCAAATTGTGAACATGAGTGTTCAACTTTTTCCTTCTTTTGAGGGGGGTCACAATCTACTCCTCAAACATTCATTTCCTTTTAGAGTAGAAACCTTACTTCTCTCTGAAGAGACTGGCCCCATCATCTCCTGGGATGCTGGAGTTTTTTCCAAACCAAAAAAAGACAGTCACCTTACAGTTGACTCCTTCAGGCTCTGCAAGAGAAAAACCTGAAAATTCAGATGAGATGGGGTAAAGCACTAACAACATTCAAAAAATCTTTCTCTAGTTAGATTCAACACATATCCATTAAGATGGCATCCTTGAAAAAGATGACGGTTTTGCACATGGTCAAGTAGGCCATGTTTTGACAGTTCTTCACACTGTAGGAAGATGTATTAACATGGGACAGATATTAGGGTTTTTTTTACACAAAGAGGTAAAAGCTATGCAATAGTGCCTAGAGATATCAAAATTTAAGGAAATTTCTACTGGGTACCCTTCAAGCCTAACAATCAGTTACCCAGGTACCTGATCAAAGGAAACCTATTAAATGTGAACCTGTACTTGTTTGTAGTAGGTTCACACATACCAACCCCCCAAGAGAGGTATAAGCATAATTATTACTAATATAAGTGGCAAAAAAAGCATAATCTGAGCACAGGAAGAGCAATCTATATATTACATGCAATAATTACAGAAAACTGTATGAAAAACAGTTATTTTTGCTACTTAACGAGATCTGCATTTAAAAGTTTTGTCGCAGATAGGTTAAATCTATGTTGATTAGTAGAGAGTACATAAGTAAAGACACAAAAGAAATCGATAAATTATTTATGCATAACACTCATGTCTACAGTAAGTTTTGCAAAAAGTCATAATTTCTATAAATGAGTGTTGTGTTACATCACTGTCAAATTCTTATTTCAAATTTTGTTTAAGTGCTATTGATTTGTCCTTTTCTGGATGCAACATGTTTATAAGTTTAACAGATTCCCTCTCTTCTCACATATTTCAGTCATATAGCATCCATCATTCACATTGATAAAGCCCATTTATTACAATCTGGCACCATTTATTGTCAATTTAGACTGGTCAACTATGTATCAAAATAGAATGAATCTGTGACACATGTTTTCACATTTGAGAATCCCATCTATCTTCTTGGAATTGCTACATATGGAGACTATATTAAAAAAAGGAAAGTAGACAAGGGTCTAATGATGAACACAGTGGCTCATAGTTTCCAATTTAACAATCAGTCATATACATATACTTTACAATAATACAAATTAAGTTGTAATTAGGTTTAGTATGTCATTTTCCTTTAGACAATGAGATGGCAGTATTCCATTCAGTGAGTTCACTTACATATTTAGTGGCCACGATCATGGCATGGCAATGTTGAGTGGTAGCATGGGAAAATGTTACAGCTTTTCGTAAAGGTAATGATAGCAAGCCACACTTTGGACAGGCATACAAAGTCAAATGCCTGAGCTAAGCATCAGTACCAAATTTATTACACTACACAAAATCTAGCTTGAAATATCAATGTTGAATAGGTCGCATGAGAAAGGAGAGGAGTGTCGTCCCTTGTATTATTATATAGTACATGCATGACAAGCAAATGTAAGCAATGATATGTGCCACTGTCATGATGAATAAATGTGCATACAACACAAGCCTCAAACCGTTATCATTATTCTGTGTCTTGATCTGAACTTGGAAACTTTTTTAAGGGGAACCTGGTTGCTTATTTTATTACCCAGGTTATTGTCAACATGCGGGTACCCAAGTAACCATCTTTAATAGTGCCTGATATGATATTACTACTATTAAAACCATTTTGCTTCTTTCAGTTATAATGACCATTACCATCTTTTGATGCCAGAATAGATAGGATTCCTCTTTACCCCAATGCAAGGTATCAAAATGACTTGTAGAGGAATGGGCTGTAGAGCTGCAGAACTAAGTTATGTGCTGAATAAGAAACAAATAGCTAGACATACAGAGAGGATCATAACATAAAGCACAATGCCAAAATAGTGGACATATAATAATGACAGAGACTACTGAAAATCCAACTCATCAAGATCTACCAAAATGGCAGACATATAATAATGAAAGAGACTACTGAAAATCCAGCTCATCAAGATCTACCAAAATGGTGGACATATAATAATGACAGAGACTACTGAAAATCCAACTCATCAAGATCTACCAAAATGGTGGACATATAATAATGAAAGAGACTACTGAAAATCCAACTCATCAAGATCTACCAAAATGGCAGACATATAATAATGACAGAGACTACTGAAAATCCAACTCATCAAGATCTGCCAAAATGGTAGACATATAATAATGACAGAGACTACTGAAAATCCAACTCATCAATAATCTTGTTAATATGGAGATGCATACAACATTTACTAAAATACCTTTATCCTGGAAATGTTGCAGAATGGAAACTAAAATGGTGACACAGAAAGACAGCTGTATGGATAAACTTTCACAGCATATCACAATATCACTGATGCTTTTTTAAAGTAAATAACTATATTTAATATAGACATAGTTTATTGGTGGCCTTTTAATACAAATCTTTTTCACTCTGAGGCACTCTGTAGAATCTAATACTGCATGATATTGGGGTGATGGCTTCTAAATGGGCAACTCAATACCCCTGTCTAATGAACAAGTACAAGAAATGTATTTCTTGCTTATACAATAATGTATTATTTATCACTGATGTATTTTGCAATCTGAGGTAAAATTCCAAAATCAAATGCTTTTTTTCTTCTTCATACTTTTAAGTTCTTGTTAAGATTCTGATATTTCAGAATCATACGATCCCATGGAGCCATTCTGTAAGGACTGTATTTCAAGTTCATTCCTGTTTAATGTACATTTCTTTTTCTATGAAGCACATGAAATGTTTTTTCTATTGATTTCCATCAACAGCATTTCTGGATATAATGAATCTGATATAGTAAATCTAAAGCTGAATTCAATATTTCCATCATAATTAGTATTTTTATTTTCTTCATGCAATATTTTATTTCATCAGTATACTTTTTATCAGCCAGTAAACAGTTATTTCCACTTAGCCTTTATCTCCTACAAAATTATTTAAACTCAAATGCAATTTTATCATGGAGTGGTTAGAGCTATGACATGGTGCGGTTGTCACTTTTTCTACATCTGGCATAAGATGGCATCTTAGAAATCTTATTAATTAGAAACAACAGTTTTAGCTGTTTTATCCTCCTCTGAATATTCTATACCATAAAGGTTGTATTCTATACCATAATAAAGGTTGTATTCTATACCATAATAAAGGTTGTATTCTATACCATAATAAAGGTTGTATTCTATACCATAATAAAGGTTGTATTCTACACCATAATAAAGGTTGTATTCTATACCATAATAAAGGTTGTCATCTTTCTAAATCTTGTTAACCTGTCAACCCTCCAAACCCTCTCTTAAAAGCAGAATCCAGTTTGAAACTTGTTCCTGACAGAAATAAAATGCTACTAATTTTGAAACAAGTTCTAGCTGATCTGTAAAATGCTGGGATAAAAAAATTAACAAACATGAAATCAATGCCAATTTGCAATCTCTTTGTAGCAATTTTAATGATTTTCAAACTGTGTATTGCTCTATTCAATGGAAAGCTCTAGACCAATGGCGACATGCCACACTGTTTGGTAAGGTATGATATACAAGTTCGACCAATGGTGACATGCCACATTGTTTGGTAAGGTATGCAGTACAAGTTGGACCAATGGTGACATGCCACACTGTTTGGTAAGGTATGCAGTACAAGTTGGACCAATGGTAGCATGCCACACTGTTTGGTAAGGTATACAGTACAAGTTGGACCAATGGTGACATGCCACACTGTTTGGTAAGGTATGCAGTACAATCTAGACCAATGGTGACATGCCACACTGTTTGGTAAGGTATGCAGTACAAGTTGTACCAATGGTGATATGCCACACTGTTTGGTAAGGTATGCAGTACAAGTTGTACCAATGGTGACATGTCACACTGTTTGGTAAGGTATGCAGTACAAGTTGGACCAATGGTGACATGCCACACTGTTTGGTAATATATGCAGTACAATCTAGATCAATGGTGACATGCCACACTGTTTGGTAAGGTATGCAGTTCAAGTTATACCAATGGCAACATGGCACACTGTTTGGTAAGGTATGCAGTACAAGTTGGATCAATGGTAACATGCCACACTGTTTGGTAAGGTATGCGGTACAAGTTATACCAGTGGTGACATGCCACACTGTTTGGTAAGGTATGCAGTACAAGTTGAACCAATGGTGACATGACACACTGTTTGATAAGGTATGCAGTACAAGTTATACCAATGGTGACATGCCACACTGTTTGGTAAGGTATGCAGTACAAGTTGGACCAATGGTGACATGATACACTGTTTGGTAAGGTATGCAGTACAAGTTGGACCGATGGTGACATGCCACACTGTTTGTAAGGTATGCAGTACAATCTAGACCAATGGTGACATGTCACACTGTTTGGTAAGGTATGCAGTACAAGTTGGACCAATGGTGACATGCCACACTGTTTGGTAAGGTATGCAGTACAAGTTGGACCAATGGTGACATGCCACACTGTTTGGTAAGGTATGCAGCACAATCTAGACCAATGGTGACATGCCATGCTGTTTGGTAAGGTATGCAGTACAAGTTGGACCAATGGTGACATGCCATACTGTTTGGCAAGGTATGCAGTACAAGTTGGACCAATGGTGACATGCCATACTGTTTGGTAAGGTATGCAGTACAAGTTATACCAATGATGACATGCCACACTGTTTGGTAAGATATGCAGTACAATTTGGACCAATGGTGGCATGCCACACTGTTTGGTAAGATATGAAGTACAAGTTGGACCAATGGTGACATGCCACACTGTTTGGTAAGGTATGCAGTACAAGTTGGACCAATGGTGACATGACACACTGTTTGGTAAGGTATGCAGTAAAAGTTGGACCAATGGTGACATGATACACTGTTTGGTAAGGTATGCAGTACAAGCTGGACTGATGGTGACAGGCCACACTGTTTGGTAAGGTATGCAGAACAATCTAGACCAATGGTGACACACCACACTTTTGGTAAGGTATGCAGTACAAGTTGGACCAATGGTGACATGATACACTGTTTGGTAATACATGCAGTACAAGTTGGACCAATGGTGACATGCCACACTGATTGGTAATGTATGCAGTACAATCTAGACCAATGGTGACACACCACACTGTTTGGTAAGGTATGCAGTACAAGTTATACCAATGGTGACAGCCCATTCTGTTTGGTAAGGTATGCAGTACAATTTGGACCAATGGTGGCATGCCACACTGTTTGGTAAGATATGAAGTACAGGTTGGACCAATGGTGGCATGCCACACTGTTTGGTAAGGTATGCAGTACAAGTTGGACCAATGGTGACACACCACACTGTTTGGTAAGGTATGCAGTACAAGTTATACCAATGGTGACATGCCACACTGTTTGGTAAGGTATGCAGTACAAATTGGATCAATTGTGAAATGCCACACTGTTTGGTAAGGTATGCAGTACAATCTAGACCAATGGTGACAGCCCACTCTGTTTGGTAAGGTATGCAGTACAATTTGGACCAATGGTGGCATGCCACACTGTTTGGTAAGATATGAAGTACAGGTTGGACCAATGGTGACATGCCACACTGTTTGGTAAGGTATGCAGTACAATTTGGACCAATGGTGGCATGCCACACTGTTTGGTAAGATATGAAGTACAGGTTGGACCAATGGTGGCATGCCACACTGTTTGGTAAGGTATGCAGTACAATTTGGACCAATGGTGGCATGTCACACTGTTTGGTAAGGTATGCAGTACAAATTGGATCAATTGTGAAATGCCACACTGTTTGGTAAGGTATGCAGTACAAATTGGATCAATTGTGAAATGCCACACTGTTTGGTAAGGTATGCAGTACAATCTAGACCAATGGTGACATGCCACACTGTTTGGTAAGGTATGCAGTACAAGTTGGACCAATGGTGACATGATACACTGTTTGGTATGGTATGCAGTACAAGTTGGACCAATGGTGGCATGCCACACTGTTTGGTAAGATATGAAGTACAGGTTGGACCAATGGTGGCATGCCACACTGTTTGGTAAGGTATGCAGTACAAGTTGCAGTTTGCTTCTGTAGGTACTATAGACAAGCATTATATGAAAGGGATAAATATGACTTGGCACACAGCACTCTACAACTGGGGGGACGTGGCACAGTAGTTCGAAAAAATTGCTAATGGCTGCCCTAGGCTGTCATGCACCAACTGTCTTGTGAAATTCCACAAGTTATGAATTATATCACTTTAAATATCATAAGCAGGCATGATATCAGCAATAAAGTACCTAAAATGAGAATTTTGCATTGTAAAATGCTCATTTTGTATTCCCCTCAAAACTGCAAATTATAATTCCCTCTAAAAAGCTTGGATTGTTGTTTCTATGTATGATGATGATGGTTATATTATTATTATTATAATTGTTCCAAAGTCTAGAATTTGTAAAAGCTGCTTCCAAGTTTATTTATTCAAAAATATCTTGTCAGAAGTTTCAGACATGAATTTTTTTATAATTCTTTTCTATATCACTAGAAATCAGGATCCTTTGTAAAATTATTATGTGTATGCCATAT
This sequence comes from Sinohyriopsis cumingii, assembly GCA_028554795.2. Classification (NCBI taxonomy): domain Eukaryota; kingdom Metazoa; phylum Mollusca; class Bivalvia; order Unionida; family Unionidae; genus Sinohyriopsis; species Sinohyriopsis cumingii. The sequence continues at coordinate 83,776,485 of CM068831.1, forward strand.
ATACTTGCTTACAGTTCAACTTTGTTGCTAACTGAAAATTTGATTCATGTCGAGTAGGGTCATCTTAAGTGCAACATACAAAATATCTGAGAAATCTAGGGTAAATGTTGGAAAATATATATGTTTGCAGTATACAAAAAATACTGTCAATTCAAACATATCTACATTTTCATACCAATGTCCCAACTGAGAATGCTGTGCAATGTGCTTATCCATTTCATGATATTATTCATCGGAGAATGCTTTTATCTACAGTTAGTTTGATTTTAATAATTTTAAAATATTACTGGTAAATTTGATACTACCCACTGCAAAGTGAAGTGTCCATCAATGGCATTTACCTTGGGTATTTAGTAGCACATATATTGCTTAGATTTTGTGCAAGTCCTAACAACTTGTATAGTATTAATATTTGTGTTTTACTATATAAACATTGTTTGATGCAATAAAAGCTTTGAATTAAGTTGTATTTTCCTTTTCATAAGCATTCTTTCTTGAGTGATATTTCCCAAGTTTTCTGCCAGTACATGTGGCTCATATGAGCACTTGGCCTATAAAAGCAGCACTTTCTTTATTTTCCCTTTGAAAATCCATTGATCAAGTCTCGAATTTAATACAAGTACTTCTTTATCTTCCTCTTCCACTGAATGTTTAACCTTAATCATTTGCTTGAAAGAACAGTCCCCCCCCCCCGGTTTTCCCTTGTGACAACCCTTTGATTGAGCTACTAGTTTGATACTTGCTCAGTGCCAAGTAATGAGAATGGTTGCTTGAACCCCATCATCTTGCCTCATAATCAATGCCTGTTCAGTTGCAGCATTTAACAGATTTAACAGACTTTATGATCACAGTGTTACAAGCTCAGTCTCTACAAAAGCACCCACATATCAAAGTAAATCTGAGGGAAATAGTCAGAAAATATTTAAGATGACTAGACAAAAATGGAGGATTTTAGAACTTCATTAGACAATGAGGATTAATTCTTAAACTTTGTAACAGACTTGTTTAGATAGTGACATTTATAGGATACTGAATCACAAAAACATGGACTAACTTTCATTGTTTAGTTGCATGATGTGTGGAATTAGCACAGTATGAGATATTGTTATTATGATAATTCTGTACTTTTTTTTACATGTATATGACCTATAACTGAATTCATCAATTTATTATAAAATTGGCTTTAAAGTTTCAAGCATTATGTATGTTTATCAATTTAATTAGAACAAATTATGAGTTGCCAATTTATTTATGTCCTTAATTTCCGATCCTTCTCTCTGTCCATCCATCCATCCAGCTAAACTAGATTATTTCTTTTATTAACTCTGACTCATGGATGACAAGTCACCCTTTTTAGTCACCCTTTCAAACAGATCTGACTTACAAAATACACATCAACTAATAGGAGTGTCAAAAAAAGAGACTTTTTGTAGCTCTAATATAGGGGAGGGTGTCAACTTATAAGCAAGAAAATACTGTTGTTCTGTGGTCAAGTTGCCTTGTTTGTAGTAGTCACTGTGTTCAATAGTATAAGAAAAACTTTCTTACAAAATCTTTAATACAAAATGGAGTACTGTCAGCTAAATTGTCCAGTCTCATTCAGCATCATTTAGACTACATTCAAATATCAGATTTCACTATTTGCAGGCATTATTGGAATAAAAGTATTCCTATACAATACCTTTAGATATTTTAGAATTACAGTTCTTTTCTAAAGGATTTGAATCCCTTGTCACGGATTTATCTAGTCTAGTCAACAAAACTTTGCACTCCCATTTGTACAAGTTGCAAATCCCCATCACCATAACAAGCAAGGCAAACTTTTATTTACTGGACTATGTATTTACCAAGAAGACAAACTTCAGCAAACTAGAATACTGAATACTATACTCCAAAATCAAATAAAAATGCACAAACAGGATGTCACAATAAAAAGCAAACATTGAAACAAAATCATAACAATTAGCATGAATCACTACACTATGGGACTCAGGGTGTATATTACCTTGACAGATGAATCACTGGCTCTTTGTTGATATAAGCAGCTCAGAGCACATACTGTATTGTGCTTATTGGCCTGTACCAGCATGTACTGTCAAATATCCTAACAGCTGTTTAAAATTTTTATCTAATTAAGGAGTACATTTTTTTCGATACCACAATGAGTAAGCTATCTGCATTTCAGCAATGCATGATCAAACTTTTCAATGATCAAGATGACTTCCAGTAAGGATAAGAAGATAATTTACAATTCAAATGCAAAAGTTGTTACCAGCAGAGAAATATTATTAACTTTTGATTGGGATTTTTTATGAAAGGAATGTTGGGGCCTCCACTAGAAATTGGGGTCACTAGGCAATCTGAATAAGTATAGCAGGATCATACAACATGATACATGACATTTAATAAATGTTGTTCATTCCAAAAATGGATAAACTGGAGCCCAATGACCCCTAAATGGTAAAATATGGGGTCATTAAAAAAGGGATTTTAATAGCTTAATCTGTTTTTTTGCTTCCACATTTCCAACCCCCAAAAGAGCACACTCTATAAACAAGCAAGGGATGCACTCAATTTAATAAATTTAAAATAAACCATAACAATCTTTTCTTTTTTTAATAAATTTTCTTGTGTTGTTTTGTGGGGGCTTATATGAAGATTTCCTGTGCTAAAAATTAAAAATAAGGGTCACTGGCACACAAGAGCACACAGCCTAAATGAACTCTGAATAAAAATTTAATAGTATGTTAATGCATTCTTATGGAAAGAAATCTTCTTGCACAGGGGTCATTAACCTATGGCATGCATGCCACTAGGTGGCACATCAAGAGGTTTTGTGTGGCATGCGAAGGGCAGCCAAATATTTAGATTTAACAGCGTTACTCTCCTACTGGTGGCATGAGCTCATTCATTTTGTAATTATTCCGGAAAAAGTGGCACGCCATGTAAAATAGGTTGCTGGCTCTTGTTCTAGCAGTAACTATGTACACTGTACTATATAAAAAAAGATGAATAATGTATATTGATGCTTATAAGTCGAGTCAAACTGCAAACATCAAAGACCTTTTATCTTCCATAGCATAATGTGACTGCGGACCAGGGTCAATGTTGTTTGTTTGACTGATTACTTATAACAAATTGCATAGACCCAGAGTTGCTGGCACATTATGTGATGGCAGATCTGGGTCTGTGCAGTTTGAAGTTGGACTCAACTTACAAGCGAGTACATACGGTATGCAGAATTTTCTGTGCCATATGACTAAGTGTTTTCTTTGTTTCTGAAAACAGATGAATATTCCAGCAACTTCATCTTTACAATTGTTCTAATATTGAATCATAGAATTGTAAACTAAAATATTTCAAACAATGAAAATCCACATTTTTAAAGAATTAGTTTTTTTAATCATGACATCATGCTGAAGTCGCATAAATTAGATTAAGTGAACAAAGTGCAGTAATGTTTTGCACCAAGCTTCATACCAAAATTCCAAACTTGCTCCAATCTATATGGATTCTGATGAAACTGACATTAATTACCAGAAATAATTCAAAGAACATTCTTGTCCAGATATAAAAATCTTTCAATTGTAAAATTTTCGAATGAAATCATGTCACAATATGGGAAGACTGTGTGCACTGTGGAACTGGTGGAAATGCCATTACCCTGACCATGCAAGTGTTAAATCAGAATTGTTCATTGTTTCAATCATGCAATTATAGTAAAGATTGACGTCAAATTTATTTTCCTGTTAAATCTTGTAAATTATATAATTTGAGTGACAGCTATTGATGTAAAACCTATTTTGGTAGTACAAGATATCTTAGTTTGATTTTTAATGAAAGCCAGGTGTCTCTATACATCAAAGGCCTGGCATCATCAAACATTTAAGGTTGATATATCGATGATTCAATCTGAATTGTTTCTCTAACCTTGATCTGGTGAATAACAATAATAATAATAATAATAGCAAGGGTTAAAATCATACCAGCTTTGGTCAGCTACCGTGTTATGCCCATGGGCCATAGCACAAGTTCACATGGCCTTTAGCAAGACAAAGTTACAAAATTATCCTTGTATATTTACAAACTAAAACAACTGCCTTCCTTAACATGTTTAGAAATATTTGAGTTTTTTTCAACACATAAGTGGATGATTATTTCAGATATTTAGCAGAGAGATGATTAAGTAGCTTCACTGTTGAATATTATATTATTATTTGCTTTGAAAGTTTTGCCACTTTATGATGATCCTTTTCCTTGGACACTTACATCATTATATTTTTTTTATATCACTTTGAAAGTTTTGCCACATTATGATGATCTTTTCCTTGGATACTTACATCATTTTAATGGTTTATTTAACACTACTTTATTACTTTACATATTACTTTATTACTTTACATGTTACTTTATTACTTTACATATTACTTTATTACTTTACATATTACTTTATTACTTTACATGTTACTTTATTACTTTACATATTACTTTATTACTTTACATATTACATTACATATTACTTTATTACTTTACATTTTACTTTATTACTTTACATTTTACTTTATTACTTTACATATTACTTTATTACTTTACATATTACTTTATTACTTTACATGTTACTTTATTACTTTACATATTACTTTATTACATTACATATTACTTTATTACTTTACATATTACTTTATTACTTTACATATTACATTACATATTACTTTATTACTTTACATATTACTTTATTACTTTACATATTACTTTATTACTTTACATGTTACTTTATTACTTTACATATTACTTTATTACTTTACATATTACATTACATATTACTTTATTACTTTACATTTTACTTTATTACTTTACATTTTACTTTATTACTTTACATATTACTTTATTACTTTACATATTACTTTATTACTTTACATGTTACTTTATTACTTTACATATTACTTTATTACATTACATATTACTTTATTACTTTACATATTACTTTATTACTTTACATATTACATTACATATTACTTTATTACTTTACATATTACTTTATTACTTTACATATTACTTTATTACTTTACATGTTACTTTATTACTTTACATATTACTTTATTACTTTACATATTACATTACATATTACTTTATTACTTTACATTTTACTTTATTACTTTACATTTTACTTTATTACTTTACATTTTACTTTATTACTTTACATATTACTTTATTACTTTACATATTACTTTATTACTTTACATATTACATTACATATTACTTTATTACTTTACATGTTACTTTATTACTTTACATATTACTTTATTACTTTACATATTACATTACATATTACTTTATTACTTTACATTTTACTTTATTACTTTACATATTACTTTATTACATTACATATTACTTTATTACTTTACATATTACTTTATTACTTTACATATTACTTTATTACTTTACATATTACTTTATTACTTTACATGTTACTTTATTACTTTACATATTACTTTATTACATTACATATTACTTTATTACTTTACATATTACTTTATTACTTTACATATTACATTACATATTACTTTATTACTTTACATATTACTTTATTACTTTACATATTACTTTATTACTTTACATGTTACTTTATTACTTTACATATTACTTTATTACTTTACATATTACATTACATATTACTTTATTACTTTACATTTTACTTTATTACTTTACATTTTACTTTATTACTTTACATATTACTTTATTACTTTACATATTACTTTATTACTTTACATATTACATTACATATTACTTTATTACTTTACATATTACTTTATTACTTTACATATTACATTACATATTACTTTATTACTTTACATTTTACTTTATTACTTTACATTTTACTTTATTACTTTACATATTACTTTATTACTTTACATATTACTTTATTACTTTACATATTACATTACATATTACTTTATTACTTTACATATTACTTTATTACTTTACATATTACTTTATTACTTTACATGTTACTTTATTACTTTACATATTACTTTATTACTTTACATATTACATTACATATTACTTTATTACTTTACATTTTACTTTATTACTTTACATATTACTTTATTACTTTACATATTACTTTATTACTTTACATATTACTTTATTACTTTACATATTACATTACATATTACTTTATTACTTTACATATTACTTTATTACTTTACATATTACATTACATATTACTTTATTACTTTACATATTCATCATCATCATTGGCGACTCGGTCTCGAAAGACCATGCGAATAGCGCCCTTGGGGTGTTGTCTGTCTCCGTTGGCATCGTTTGCTGTGGCTGTGCAGGCCTATACGTGAGTGACAGTCCCTACTGCAGTTGGTGCAGACATACTGGGAAGTCTGTGTTACTGTGGTTGCTGTTGCGTTCTTCTTTCTCTTACGTTTCTCTGCCGCCAACTGGCCTCTCCTCACATCAGCGACTGATATGCCATTGTTTACCATCAGTCTCCAGGTGCCTCGGTCCTCAGCCAGCTCTTCCCATCCATCGGGTGAAATGTTGCATGCCTTCATGTCCCTCTTGCACACATCTTTGAAACGGAGTGAGGGGCGTCCGACTCTTCTTGTGCCAGTGGCCAGTTGTCCATATAAGATGTCCTTTGGCAGCCTTCCATCCTTCATGCGTCGGACGTGACCCAGCCATCGAAGGCGGCGTTTAATTAGCAGGGAGTACATGCTGGGGGTACTTGCACGCTGCAGGATCTCACTGTGTGGAACACGGTCTTGCCAGCTGATTTTCAGGATGCGTTTTAGGCACCGTATATGGAAGGAGTTGAGCCTGCGTTCTTGCCTCATGTAGGTACTCCACGTCTCACTTCCATATAGAAGGGTGCTGAGAACGCAGGCCTGGTAGACTTGGACCTTGGTGTGCTCTGTCAGCGCGTTGTTTTCCCAAACCCTCTTTGTTAATCGAGCCATGATGGTGTTTGCCTTTCCAAGCCTTCTGTCCAGCTCCATATCAATCGAGAGAGTGTTGCTGATGGTTGACCATAGGTAGGTAAAGTTGTTGACTGCTTCCAGGGTGACACCGTTGATTTTGATTGAAGGGGCAATGGTGGTATCTTGCACGCTGACATTTGTTTTTTCCAAGCTGATTGTGAGACCAAACTGCGTGCAGGCAACAGCAAAACGGTCTCCCAGTCTCTGGAGGGCTTCCTCGGTGTGGGCCACAAGAGCTGCGTCATCTGCAAAAAGCATCTCCCTGATGAGCACAGCTCTCACTTTGGTCTTTGAGCGCAGTCGTGCCAGGTTGAACAGCCTCCCATCGGACCTGGTGTGTAGATATATGCCATCCGTGGACGTGTCGAAGGCATAGGACAGGAGCAGGGAGAAGAAGATCCCAAAAAGTGTTGGTGCCAGCACGCAGCCCTGCTTCACACCACTGTTAATTGGGAAGGAAGTTGAGGATGATCCATCATACAGGACTGTTCCCTTCATATCTGCATGGAAAGAGATTATCATGCTGAGGAGTTTTGGGGGGCAACCGATCTTACTCAGAAGTTCAAAAAGGCCCTTCCTGCTGACCAAGTCAAAGGCCTTGGTGAGGTCGATGAACATCATGTAGAGTGGTTGACCTTGCTCTCTGCTCTTCTCTTGGAGTTGTCGTAGGGAGAAGATCATGTCTGTCGTCGACCTGCCTGCTCTAAAGCCGCACTGTGATTCCGGGTACACACGGTCTGCCAGCAACTGCAGCCTGTTGAGTATGATGCGGGCGTACACTTTACCAACAATACTCAAGAGCGAGATCCCCCTGTAATTATTACAGTCACTGCGGTCGCCCTTGTTTTTGTAGAGGGTCACAATTGTGGCATCACGCATGTCTTGGGGGACTACTCCTTCCTCCCAGCAGCGGCAAAGTAGCTTGTGCAGTGGTTTAATCAATGCTGGTTTTCCACGTTTGATAGCTTCGGGCGGGATGCTGTCACTACCTGGTGCTTTGTCGTTTGGAAGGCAGTCGATTGCTTGCTGAGCTCCTCTAAGGTTGGCACTTTGTCGAGCTCTTCCATGGTGGGCAGATTCTTTATGCTGCTGAGGGCTGCATCAGTGACTGATGTTTCTCGGGAGTATAGTTCTGAGTAGTGCTCCACCCATCTGGCCATCTGTTGCCCACGGTCTGTGATCTTCTCTCCCGTCAGGGATTTCAGGGGAGCGACCCTTTTCACCGTGGGGCCTAGAGCCTTCTTGATGCCACTGTACATGCCTTGGATGTGTCCGGACTCGGCACTGCGCTGGATCCCTTCACACAGTTGTTGCCAGTACTCGTTCGCACACTGTCTAGCAATGCGTTGGGTGTTACTTCGGGCACTTCTGAGAGCAGCAAGCGTCCGTTCATTAGGGCATTTTTTGTAAGCTATGAAGGATTTTCGTTTCTCCTCGATTTGTGGTTTCATCTTTGATAGGTGTGCATTGAACCAGTCCTGGCTGGGTCGTTCCTTCTTGCCAAACGTTGACATAGCCGTACTGTAGATGGCACCCTTCATGGCATTCCACTTGGCTGTAGCGTCACACTCAGGCAGGTCCTGGAGAGCCTTGTTCAGGGCAGACACATACTCCTCCACCTTGGCAGGGACTGACATCTGTGCAGTGTTTATGCGCGGACGTCCTTTTGGTTTTGAGCGGTGTAGCACGTGTGGCTGTAGTCGCACTCTGCTGCTCACAAGGGCATGGTCGGAGTCACAGTCTGCACTGTGGTAGGTTCTGGTGGAGAGGACGCTGTTAAGGGCAGAGCGCCTGGTGATGACCAAGTCGAGTTGGTGCCAGTGATGAGATCTGGGGTGTTTCCATGACACTTTGTGTTGTGGCTTACACTTGAAGAAGGTGTTTGTGATGCACAGGCCATGGTAGGTGCATAGCTCCAGCAGTCTCTGGCCGTTTTCATTGGTCTTTCCAGTGCCATGATATCCTAGGCAGGTAGGCCATGACTCGTGGTCTGCACCTACTCTGGCATTAAAGTCGCCGAGGAGGAATAGTGGTTCATTTTTGGGGCATCCTTTGATCTGTTCGTCCAGCAGCCCATAGAACTGATCCTTCACGTCTTCTGATGACGTGAGGGTTGGGGCGTAGACACTGATGATGTTGACAGGACCTGAAGTAGTGGTGAGGCGGATGGACAAGAGACGCTCAGTGCCCCCTGTGGGAGGTTCAACCGAGGCCAGGAGATTGTTTTTGATGGCAAAGCCCACTCCGTGTTGACGGGGCTCCTCAGGTTCTCGACCCTTCCAGAAGAAGGTGTAGTTTTCCTCTCTGAGGGAGCCACTAGAGGCGAGCCTGGTTTCCTGGAGGGCAGCTATGCTGATATTTAGTCTGGTGAGTTCTCTATCGATGATGGCCGTCTTTCTGGTGTCGTCCACTTCTCTGAGGTCGTCGGAGATGCCTGTACACATGGTGCGCACATTCCAGCTTGCAAATCGAAGAGCTGGAGTCTTCTTTATTGGTTTCTTGTTTCTTTTGTCTGGTGTGGAATTACCGTCTGCTTGTCATGCTGAACAACACACTGAGCTCCAGACACCCACTGGAGCAGGCAGACGATGGCGGGTCAACACCTTATTGACCGGGGGCTGCCCGGCTTGAGGCGGGCGATAGTTGGCCAGTGGGACACGATGATCCCTCCCACCGTCAAAGCTGACCCGTGGCGCCCCTTCCCTACGCCAATCGGGTGGGACTTATAACCCGTAAACTGTCAGCTTCCGTGTTGTTTCCTCACTCAGTAGCGAGACTGGAGTGTCCTCTCCAGGGCGCAAGCCTGGGCGTGGAGTATGGAGATCCTGGGCTGCCCAGACGTCAGGATCCCCCTCTCGTCCTTGCTGGTGGGGTCCAAAGGAATGCTGAGCATGACATTTGGCACCAGTTTGGATGCAGGAGCTGCCGGAAGGAGGTCGTAGTCGACCCCCAGCCGCCTTAGGGGCTCCACTCCGGATTTTCTGTCTGGGTTTACTCCCGTAGCCTTTCCTTCTCCCTAAGATATCCAAAAGGCAGTGGAGCCATAATCCAATGGATGGGACTTGGTTGGTTTTGAATCAGAGTTTCCTTCTCCTAGATGAACTGCCTGACAAGGCTAACGAGCTTCATCTGCCCGGGTTTGGGGTCAGAGTTTCCCTTCTCTTAGACTGGTTGCCTGCCAAGGCTAATGAGCCCAGTCTGCCCACCCAGTTATACCGCCGGGTACTCGGTCGCGCCACACAGCAGGCTCTGTTAAAACAGGGGCACCGCGTGAAGGTGCTGCTGTGGACACAATAGTGTAGGAGAGGCCATATGCAAGTAACCTCCCGCCCCGCAGAGCGAGACAGTGGTCCTGCGGCGATCACTACACCTGGGAAGGAGAGGCTATGAGAGACGCTTCACTTTCCTTTGGCAAGCGGGACGTCGGACCCAGGCCACGCACCCCCACTTTACATATTACTTTACATATTACTTTATTACTTTACATTTTACTTTACATCTTGCTTTATTACTTTACATATTACTTTATTACTTTACATTTTACATTACTTATTATTTTATTACTTTACATTTTACTTTATTACTTTACATATTACTTCATTACTCTACATTTTACATTATTACTTTACATATTGTATTATTTCTTTACATATTACTTTATTTCTTTACATATTACTTTATTACTTTACATATTACTTTATTTATTTCCATATTACTTTATTACTTTACATTTTACTTATTACTTTACATATTACTTTATTTCTTTACATATTACTTTATTACTTCACATATTACTTTATGTATTACTTTATTACTTTACACATTACTTTATTACTTTACATATTACTTTATTACTTTACATATTACTCTAATTATTTACATATTACATCATTTGTTTACATTTTACATTATTACTTTGCATATTACTTTACAGATACATATTGCTTTACATATTACTTTATTACTTTACATTTTACTTTATTACTTTGCATATTACTTTACATATACATATTGCTTTACATATTACTTTACATATACATATTGCTTTACATATTACTTTATTACTTTACATTTTACTTTATTACTTTGCATATTACTTTACATATACATATTGCTTTACATATTACTTTATTACTTTACATTTTACTTTATTACTTTGCATATTACTTTACATATACATATTGCTTTACATTTTACTTTATTTCTTTACATATTACTTTATTACTTTACATTTTACTTTATTTCTTTACATATTACTTTATTTCTTTACATATTACTTTATTACAACTCAAGATCAAAAAGAAAGGACAACCCACATTACTGAAATCACCATTTCCCCCAAACAGAAAGCTATACAACGAACACAGGCCAAATAAATCTAGAATAAACGTCAGGAAAATGAACCTGTACCGAAACCACGCAATAAAGAAAAAGGAAAACAACAACCACAACAACATAGGCAACAATAAGAAATACAAGTTAAACTAAAGAACCAACAAAAAATCAAACAACAACAACAAAGGAAAAACAAACAACAACTAAAAGAGAAACAAAAAGAAATACAAGAAGAACAAGAATAACAACAAAATGCAAACAACAGAATCAACAACAAAAGAAAGAAAAACAATCTGCAGAACTAAAAACTGAACATGCTGCAAAGACAGAAAACCCAGAACAGAGAAACAAACAGAAAAGAAGAAAGAAGAAAGCTCGAAAATCCTTAAATCAAGAATATCAAATTGACCAATCACAAACAACTTCCGAAGAAAGCGAAAGGAAAAGGAAACAAGGAGACGTCTATAAGCTGACATATGACGATGAGCTAGAAGATGCCGAATATGAAATACAAGACATAGACACTCAATCTGAAATGTGCAAATGTAAAAAAACAAAAGAAAAAAAAAAGAAGAAAAGATCCGAAAGGACAAAACCCCATAACACCAGTTACACAAACCATACGAAATGGCCAAAAATGCTAATTAAATAACAAGTAATAAGAAAAATAAAGAAAACACAGAAATACTAACTGTAAAGATATAGCACTTTATATAACAACGCATAAGCCTTTGGGTAAAATTAAAGTTAGGGAGGGGGATCGACTCGAATGGTCTGGAAAGATCAGACGAGGAAACTCTCCTCCCCCCCAAAAAAAAACACAAAATAATGGCAGGAAACGGTGTCATTCATCCTTAAAAATTTGCTGGATGTACAATATTTTAAAGGGAAAAGTTGATAGCATTAAATCTATAGCAGTGGTAAAAGGCGACAAGACCAAAGTGGAAAAAGAGTGGTTCAGGTAATACAACCAAATGTTCTTGGTACCGACCATATATCTCTTTACCATGTCTCCCCTATAAAAAAATCTGTACCAACAATACCCCATTTTTCACATCAGAATTAGTAACTTTTGGTGGGGAAAACTGTAGTGTGAACTCTAGCTGGATAGAAAAAGTAATCAAACACAGCATTAGTACTGACCTTCCTGACCCTTTATACTTTCAGTGTTACCAGAAACACAAATATTTTTTCTTTCTCACTTAATATTGTTTCTTTCAAAGGTTTGACACTTAACAATGTTCCTTTCCTTGGATACTTACATCATTTTAATGTTTTATTTTTATTTTCAAGCACTCAAGAAATTTATGAAAACACTAACATATTTGAATATCTGCTTCACAGGAAGAGTGTGAACTATAAAAATTTTCTTTCTACATCGTATTCTCATTTAACCTTGTTCACTCATTATCTACCAGCATTTATTATAAGAATTCCATTTTTTCTGAATTGCTGTTCTTTTGAAGTTAACATTTTATTGATTAAATTACAAATTGTGCATTGGTAAAATTTCTTACTTTTTATCATCAATTCAACCTTGAAGTAAATTAAATCTTCGTCGAAATAAATGTTCCTTCAAAACCAGGAAAATATATTACAATAGCAGATGTCAGAGGTTTTATACTGCATCTCTGCAGATTAGCACAAACCTTGTTTGATTGCCAGATATGTTGTTTCAAAATAGGTATCATTGCCATCTAGATTTGTATCGCCTTTAGTACCGTAGGCCATTGCCAACACCAACATGGACGTGGATTGACGTGAACACTGTTACTTTTTTGTCCCTTGATGAAAAAGCACACCGAACAAATGCACATGGGTCAAGATTTGGGGGACACGGGACAAAAAAAAAATATATGCTGGAAACCCATGATACAGCACTCAAGGTGCAACTGGATACATGTAAACAAAAATATATTGAAGAAGGCATATTCTTGGGTATCATAAAACAACGACCTAGCATCAAGAAATAGAAATCCCCTTTCTTTTGAAACTTTAAGATCTGGTCACTATATTACTCTACTCTCAAAGAACACGAAGTCGATTATGCTGTAAGAATTACACAGTTTGAAACTGGTGTAGCTTTTAAAGAAAACCAAGAGATAATTTATCAAGCATTTGAAGACCACTCTTCTCAATACTGCAGTGACTTATGATGTGTATTATAATGTAGTTGTATTGCATCGCAAGGTAGGGCCTCAATGAAGTTTAAATATCCTGAAATAAACGCCTCAGTGAAGATGCACATCATTAGTTTTAATTAGATGCATTCCTTAAAGGATCCTTGGGTGTGTTTCATGGTTTACCCTATTGTCTCCTAGATGCTGACCCCATAGATCATTTTACTTTAGGAATATTTCAATTATTTTATATTATAATGTTCAGTCATACCTGATTAATAATACCGTATGTACCCGCTTATAAGTCAAGTCAACTGCAAACAAGAGATCCCGATCCGCCATAGCATAATGCACCTGCAGACCAGGGTCTATTTTGTTTGTTCTACCGACTTTATACTCCTAACAAACTGCAATGACTCAGATCTGCTGGCACATTATGCGATGGCAGAAATGGGTCTACAGTTTGGAGTTGGACTCAACTTATAAGTGAGTAATAACAGTGTATTCTTGTTGTTTCTTGCAGCAAATGTGCTACATAAATTATGCATATTTCAATTGAAATAGTAAACAAATTGCTGTAAACAATCTTCTGTGACATGCCTACATAATTCTTTTTAGTCAATGATGTACAAGTATGAATGTTACAAACATTTTGCAAAGCAGCACGTACTGGTGATAAAAGAGAAGAAGAAAAAAATTAACTCGTCTCCTCTCCATTTTTTTTCTTCTATTTATATCAAAGTATTAAGATTTTTATTTGATGACGTTATTTTACTTTCATAGTGAATTTTCAATCATCTTTACTTACAAGTGAATAAAATTTTATTTTCATACTGTTATGACTTTTTCCAAATATTCTTTTAGTTTTTGAGACAAAAATGTCTCTCAAAATCAAAATTATGATAAATACAAGAAACACTTGAGGAATGCTAAGTGAAGTTTTGTAATGTCTCTTTTCCTACAAACTTTTATATTCTACTGATGTTGCTCTGAAAAATAATTTATTTATTGGAGTATGTACAACCGTGTCACAGGCAGAAGTATGTGAACTACATCATAGCAAGCAACACAATATACAATACAGGAACTTTCCAACAAGGGGGCAATTGGTTGAAAGCATGCCAAAAAGAGTACAAAAGAATATATCATTGTCATTTGTTATCCATACTTTGCTAAAATAACTACCAGTAATAAAGAAATGATTGGTATCGCTATGAAAGGAACATATTTCTGAAAAACGTAAAACATAGGAGTCAAGGATATATCAGTACACAAAGTGACAATGTTTTATGTCAATACCTACATATTGTACTGTTTTTGTATCAGTTTTTGCTACAAACAACATATTCGGCTTGACTTGTTTCTGGAGTTTGGCATTATGTCCATACTTTTATGCAAGAAAAGAAAGAAATGACTTTTAAAAATATGTATATTTATACTATACAAATTCCATTATCTCCACTTTATATAATTTACTGGTTTTTCATTTTTCGAAAACTTTTTCTTTTTTTTTTTAAAATGGACGAAACGTCGAACTTATGTGAACTTAGGCGGGGGGGATTTACTGATCCACTAACTGTTTTCAAATGATCATATAAATTATTCATACATTTCTTTTTTTAAAATGTATTCTCAAGATTCATTTTCAGAGATTCTTTGTTTAGGAAATTAGCCACTTGTAAGGCAAGATGAAGGACAAGACCCGAGTAAACCACATTTTCCTCAACGGAACAGTGCGTCAAGCCTGTTGTAACGTGCATGTCCAAATTACCAATTTGTAACCCAGAAATTTTTGCACGAGAAAACCCCACTCCCCAGCCACTACACCGCCCCCCCCCCGCAAAAGAAAAACGCCCTAAATGATATGTCAATTTATGTGGGTTGGGGATGCGGAGTCGATAAACTAAAATATTATAAGTCGTTTTTGTTTTTTGTTTTTTTTTACAGGAGCAATGTTGCTCACATGAATGACAGATGACACGTAACACCACAAATCTCAACCAGAAGAGATGTGCAGACTTCTTTCAAATTTGATCACACAAACAGCTGTCTTGGTTTAACAACTTCATAGGTTATTCGCAATCACTTACATTGTGAATGAACAAAGCTACGAATAAATCTGATAAAACTGGATTCGTACCTCTTCAACTGTTGAAAAATGTTGGCTGCTGTAACTGAAGGCACGTGCAGACGCATCCTTTGATGGCGTCACATTGGGGGTTTACATTTAAAATCCAGGGATAGCTTTTATTACAAACACTTCGACGGTGTTATTTGGCTTTATTTTATTTTTTTTTAATGACATTAGATCTTACTGTTAAATAAGAGGGGAAGCTGTCACGATTTTTTCTCTCTAATTTCTTCAAGGTCGCGTACAAATATATCAACACGCGCGAATGTCGCGCATCAATCCCGTTATTGACTATTTTTCTTCATTTAATTCGCCCCGCACGTAGAAAATTCGCCCCCTTCCCACCTCCTTTATTTCTAATCAAGGGAAATGGGTGATTTCTCCTCTTCATTTTCAGTCTTGGAAAGATCCATGCTGTATTTTTCGTGTATTTACTTCTCAATATGAGCAAGGTTTATGTTCATTTTTGATTCAAGTGGAGTTAGGCAATATTACTTCAAACGAACACAGCTGAAATTATACAGAATAATTAATTCTAACTGACAGAGTACCTACATTGCATTATTGTATGTGCTAATAGGTTCATATATTTTACTAACGGACCTTTTTGTTTTGTTAGTTTCTCGAACATCCTGCGAAATAACACAGTCCAACGAAGAAAAAAAAAATGAATGCTATTTTAAAACAACCCTTATAAATAAAGATACTGAAAAACACATGCATGGATGCCGTAGTAGATGATACTGGTAACGCATTAGCTCAAAGTGGTCACTGATGTTACGGATCTTGAAGGGCTAATTAAAACATGAATATAAATGTTTCGGACATGGGCAAATTTTATTGATTAAATACTTGTACCAATTTTAACTTAAATTCAATGTAATCTAGGCCCTTCCATGAGTTAGAATTAATTATAATGTATAGTTTCTGGTGTTTTGTTTTGAAGTCACATGCCCCAAGCCAATAGTGTAATGACAAAAAAAATGGGCATGTAATCCTAACAACATAAATATTTTCGCTCCTGTGGATGAATACATTAAAGATGCCCAGACCAGATTATTATTTCATAGAAGTCAGATAAAACACTCGAACCTTTCCTTGAAAATCACTTGTTAGAAGGTTTGTTACAATATTTTGAAAACATGGTAAATTGGGATCTCGTCGAATGGTATTAAATTTAGTAGATTCGCAACTGACATCATAAGTACGCTATTATATATATATATATATATATATATATATATATATATATATATATATATATATATATATATATATATATATATATATATATATATATATATATATATATATATATATAATTAACATGGTTCATAAATGCTGGCACGTAAATTCAATAGCTGAATGGTGGAGGTCCGTTTTTCAGCGTAGGACTTCCACAGGGCGATCATTTTGTTTGATGATTGCGTCCTTAATTAACTTAACTGCCAATAGTGGGATCATCACACCATGAATCGGCAAAACCCGTTTGACCAACGCCACTATAATTAATGCACTTATGATGTCAATTGCGAATCTACTAAATTTAATACCATTCTAGAACGCAAAATATAACGTGACTTGGAATAACTTTGCTATCATCGGTTACGTAGAAAATCAATATTTAATTAATATAATATTTGCTTTAAATTAAAAATTTTGAAATGTTTGAAAGTTTAAAATGAAAATAAATTGGTTTACTGGTTCGAGATTTTACTCAAAAGGCAACAATTCAACGATAAAAGTATATAAAACTGATGACAGCGAAGTGCGTCATACTATCGTTTTACTCCTCGAGAACTTTTTATACAATTTATTTTTGTAAACATATGCTAAGAATGCACCATTTGCATTAGAAATCAAGAAATTCATTGGGTCAGTTTGGTAGTTTGGATATTTTCATGATTTATGAAAACTTAATATTATATATTTTCTTTACTTAAACATTAGAAAATTATTTGGGAAAAAAATCAAAACTCATATCTATTTTATTCTGATCTCGGCTTGAAGTGTTTTCATAGCCATCTGATATAAATTTATAATGATGAAAATCGACCTTTTACATTCCCACACTGTGTTTGCGAAAACAGTAATAGCTGCTAAAATAAATCAGGTATGTGTGTGCCATTGTTTTCCGTTAATATTTCACATGATCTGAAACAGCCTGGAATTTTGTGTCGAATCAGGCTGGCATTGTGCGTCGAATTAGAAGTTATTTCAGCCGAATCAGCCAGCATTCACAAATACATAATGGCTTAGCAACCATCAGAAAAGGACGATGGAATTAAAATAATACCATTTTTGTTTTTTTTTTACTTGGACATACTACGGAGAGTTGACTGTCCCGCTTGATTTCTGAAATACTGAAATGACTACTTTTTCTTGTGAATTCTACGCAGTTTCGCAGCACACGATAATCTATGCCGAAACCCCCTGACTGAACCACTGACCCAGATGAAGCTACTGACAAGCTTTTGAACAAACCCAGGCGGACCGAGGTGTGATGGCTATGACCAGTATTGGCTAAAGCTTAAGACAAATCTTTCACCCGTGGCCACAACCAATAATCTGTAAATGTTTCAAAGTAATATTAAAACCATTATCCTCTAATTTGGCACTTCTGATGCAAACAAAATTCGGATAAAATAAACAAAAGTTCCAGCATATGGCACAATACGCTTTGATTTTATAATTATAACAATTCGTATGAATGATGGCCGATGCTGACCATGGCTGATTCGGACCATGGCTGATTCGGCCCAAATGCCCGGCTGATTCGAACCATGTAAAATATTAAAAAAAAGAAAGAAAAGTAAACAACTAGCAAGCAATGCAACACACATACCTGATTTATTTTAGTAGTTATCACTGTTTTCGCAAGCATAGTAAAGTTATGTAAAATGTTGATATTCAGCTTTCACATTCACACCGGATAGGTGTTAGCAAATTTCTTGCTAAAATCAGAGCAAAATTGATTTGAGCTATCGCATTTAGATTGTGTAACCAAAATAACTTTCCAATGTTTCAATGAAGAAAATAACTCTCCCTAAACCAGGCCAGTATCAGGTAGTAATGCATATAAATTGACCCAATGTATTTAATGATTTCTAATGATAATGATCCTTCTTCGCATTATATTTACCCCACCCCTAAAAAAATTATTTTGAGTCTTACTGATGAGAAAAATTATAATATAAAATCCTTCGCCGTTATCATTAAATGTTTATCTTATGTTATTTTTGAATTGTTGTCTTCTGAGTCAAATCTCGAACCAGTAAACTAATTCATTTTGATTTTAAACTATTTAACTTTTGAAAACATTTAATTTAAAGCACGCACTAAATCAATTAAATATTGATATCTGAATACATATTTTTGTATATTAAATACATATATAATATAATAAAACTTTTATGTAACCAAGGATCCCAAAGTTATTGCAAATCAGAATTATATTTTGTGATAAAATATGGTATTAAATTCAGCAAATTAGCAAATGACATTAACAGTGCTTTAATTAAAGTGGCGTTGATCAAACGGGTTTTGCCAGTTCATGGTCATATGACCCCACTGCTAGTGTTTGCAGTAAAATTAATTATGGACGCAATAATAAAACAATTTAATAAATAAAAGATGGTAATTTAAATTAAGGCGGTATCCGAGGGTAAACCCAGGAGATACCAACGTAAACACACGAGGAAGTACCGGGGACGACCGATTTCACTGTCGAAGTCCTACGCTGAGATGCTGACTTCCACCAGTCTGCTACTGAAGTTACGTGCCAGCATTCCTAGACCATATTAGTTTCTCAATTGCTATATTATATACATCGAATTATTTTAAATAATAATATGCTATTTTTTATTTTTGCTATTATGCAATATCCGCTTTCAATAATAATATCCATTCATAAAAAAATCCAGTATAAATTCAGCTAATGAAAATTACTCAGGGTGCTCATTGTATTTGAATATTGGGTTTATATAGCACTTTATTTTTGTACATGTGGTTTATTTAGTATTTTACTTGTAGTCTTTGTACATAGGATTTATTTAATTCTTTATTTAAAGTTTTTGTACATAAGGTTTATTTAGTACCTTATTTGTAGTTTTTGTACATAGATTCTTTTTAGTACTTTATTTGTAGTTTTTGTACATAGGGTTTATTTAGTATCTTATTTGTAATTTTTGTACATAGATTTCTAGTGCTTTATTTGTAGTTTCTGTACATGGGGTTTATTTAGTACCTTATTTGTAGTTGTTCTACATAGGGTTTATTTAGTACTTTGTTTGCAGTTTTTGTACATAGGGTTTATTTAGTACTTTATCTGCAGTTTTTGTACATAGATTTCACTCTATTTGTAGTTTTTGAAGATAGGGATTATTTAGTATAAATAAATATTCCACATAAATCTATTTTAATAAAGACATTAACCTACTCAGAGTAGTATTTATCAACAAGAAACAAGTAATCGAAAATTAGCGTATTGATACGAAAACAAATTAACTGCACCTATTTATTTCCTTGTTAATTAATTTGCATAACATTAAATAGTACATTATTTATTAACACAGAGAACAAAATTAACATACGGCCCTTAAAGAAAGATTAGTAAAATATGTTTCATATTACGAGGTCCACAAAATTAAGAGAATATAGACACCAATTTTCACTTTTTAGTTCATAAGTTCTATTTAGTACTATTATATTGTGCAACACAAAGTATAACGTTAAATATATATACATATATTAAAGGTATTGACATACTCAGACCAAACTGTGCTTCAGAGAAAGACTCCTAAACTATATTTCATCTTTCAACACCACTATTTTTGTTTTGTTATCATTTTGTTTATTTCAGTTTTTTCGATGTCCACAAAATTATCAGAATATAGACGTTTGATATTGTATGGAAAAAATCTTTTTAGTCTATATGTGCTAATTATATAATGTAATGTTCAGAATATATATATATATATATATATATATATATATATATATATATATATATATATATATATATATATATATATATATATATATATATATATTCTAAATAAATCTAACAGACGCATGACCATACTAAGACCAATGTGTATAGCAAAACAAAATTAATGCAAGAGCCCTATGTTATGTATACATACTTTGTATTGTTTGTTAGTTGCTTTTTTCTCCAAGATTATATTTTATGCATTATTGTTTTGAGTACTTGACCTTGTCCGAAATCAAGTTCATTTATTTTGTAAACAACATAAATACATAGTTAATATTTCTCTGTGAGTGTGGATTAAATATTCAGTTAACTACCAATAGAAATAAACATGTTTATATGGGTCTGAGTCAAAGACATTGTAATTCCCCATAACAAAATCCTGGTCTACCTGATGTTTTAGACATTCTCTATTATAATGTTAGTAATCGACTCTATATTGCTGACAGTTTAGACATTTTCTAGAAATGAACTTTCAAGCCTCATTTTGGTTTTACTTTTGTGTCTTAGTTTGTTATATAATCTTGTTTACTTGAGAAATTGCTCATTCTTGCTTTAGTACATTAAGCAGAATCATTCTGGGTGGAATTATATATTAAAATTATTATTCACTGGAAATGCAAAGTATTTCTCAATAATATTCTTGGACAGAAACATTAACTTGGAATTATAGTGATTTCAGGCAAGAACATCTTGGGTCATATTATTGTGACTCATCAAAAGACTGTTGGCACATCTCCACAATACAGGCTACTATAGGCCACTACAGGCACATCAAGGCATTTAGAGCTGAAGCTTTTTAGAACACCACTGGAATTTAATTAGAACTGTATTCATTAGGCCAGGTGATATAACTTTTTTGTCTATTTGGGGTTTAATTTACACTACTGTAGATTCCTTTTCAATTTTTACTATGTTTTTTAAGAAAATAAATTGTTGGTTAAATTTTACATGTTGGTTTTCGCTCTTTCCTGTTACTTAGTATAAGACCATTGAGTCGTAATACCTTATTTTACGTTTTCCACAGTGTTTGTAATTTTATTGTTTCTCAATTAAATAAACTATCCAAATTTTGCACAAAGGTGAATGGGGTGCTTTAAAAACATGTCGCTACTAAATTGCTGATGCCAGATAAACAGTCTTATGTGTTTTCATTTCATTATATAACAGCCCCATTATCACGCATACAATCGGCTTTTGTTTCGTTATATGCACTGCTCAAGGTAGCTGGGAAGTAATGAGAAATATCATATTTTAACAAATGTATTTATCACATTTAAGTCCCAGACGAAACTTAATAATATTTCAAATGGACCGAATCAACCCGGCTCGAATCAGCTAGATATGTAGGACCAACCAATAAGCATGGTCCGAATCAGCTCTGGTCCAAATCGGCTTGTTACTATTCATATAATTCTCTTTAAAAACACAACCAACACAAGTTTTAAAACAATAGCCAAGCTCCCATTAATTTGTCATTGACTATCACGTACACTCAAGAAGCGAGCATCTCTATATAACAGACAAAAATATTTAAAATTACCTGTTGTAGTGGATTTACTTTTCAGTTCTTTTAATGCGTGATCAGACATAAACAAACAAACAAGCAAACAAACAAACCAACCGCGGATAGTTTTTCGGGTTGAATCACATGACCAAAGCGAACGAAACTTTCAAATGATCGTATGTTGGATGTGGTTGGTTACTAGATCGTATGGAGTAGTAGGATGTAGGCATCAAACTTCGAAGTGGTGACAAGAAGTAGGGTTGTGTTATTCCATGTGGATCTGGTGGCGCCCTACAGATATTATGAACTGTTGAGAAAGTTTCGGGTCTAAGGTGAAGTCGTTTACATTTGCAACATGTACAACGAAGAGAATGTTGGTATACCTCTATGTTACCTTAATTTTACTGTGGCTAAAATTTCTTGGGATATTGTACTTGTGGAAATTGTAACTAAAATGTCTGCTCAATTTTGCTAAAACAAATCAGACGAATTAATCTAAAGTACACTATATTTTGCTGTTATTAAAATAAGGTAAATTAATCTTGCCACACCAGAAAATACCAGCATTTAAAAGTACAATGAATGAACTACCAAATATATGAAATTTAAAAATAAGTTATCGGCTCTTTTATTTACGATTTACCTCTTAAATCCATGGAAGTAAAAATGACGAAGCGGAGCTAGTATGTTTTTTTTATATAGGTGTACGTCTGAAGTAAGGCCAAGTTGTATACTCTATAACTCATATCACGCCCATCAATCATACAACACAATAAAGGGAATTAAAAGTTCTTTGAACAATAATTAAGATATAGAATATCTTTTTCCAGTACAACCAGTGAGGAAACCCGGGGAAATTGTTTTCTATTTTTTTTTATTCTAAAACGCGCGCGCGCGCGCGCGTGTGTGTGTGTGTGTGTGTGATGTTGAGAAACTTGTCTACACATTTGCATGATTTAATTAATATGTGGGATTATACCCAAAGCGTCCATAGGTATCAGTTTAGGTTTTTTGCTGATTTATCCATGTGTGTATTTCTCCTTTTTTTTCATTTATTATGTCCATACACCTTAATTTAAACTTGAGCATTTGCAGTTTATTACAGTAAAGTGCAGTGTGATTTATATGGATGATCTGGATCGGATATATATGTATCCCGTGTGTAAATACGTTGAATCTTTTTTCCAATACTCAGATCAACTTTGCTTTCTTCCAGGTTAAATGTAGTCTTGTTTTTTGTTTTCAAAATAGAATATGTTTCTGTGAGTTGTTCATATCTGTCTGTACATACTGGTTCCTACATTTTTCATTATTATTTACTGTTATATCACATCTGGTTACTTCAGTTTAACCTCACCGCTCCGGTGGCCTAGTGGTTAGAGCGCCCGACTCCGCAGCGGGGAGGTCATGGGTTCGAACCCCGGCCGAGTCATACCAAAGACTTATAAAAATTGTGCTAACAGCTGCCTCGCTTGGGGCTCGTCATTAAGAGGTTAGTGTTAGTGACTAGTCGGCATGGTGTCAGGATAATGTGACTGGGACATGATGCTGCTAGAGTAAACCAATTGTGTGTGTGTGTGTGTGTGTGTGTGTTTGTCTGTTTGTGTGTGTATGTGTGTTTGTGTGTGTACTGACGAAACAAAGCGCTAGACCGCATGAAATTGAAAAGCCCAGTGCTAGTTGTGTTGGTTAGTCGAGTACAGCTTTGTTAAGGATGTATTAATGTATTAGATTTCCAAATTTCTCATATTTGGAAGCGTTCGATACGTTAGGTTAGTTACATTAGCGTGTACCATCATGAAACTCGGCAGCTACGTTCTCCAACCATTTTTCAGCACATTCCTGGTAAGTTGGTGAAATGGTACATGTATATTTTCTTCAGGAACAACTATCGCAATAGCAAGCCAATATAAATTTATATTCTACCTAGAATTCTTTTTGAGTGTGAATTCTCGAATATTCTTAGCAAAGTAGAAAACACAAAATTATGTCCATCTAAACACTTCACATTGAAGAAAAGACATGGTTTTCCCCGAAAACAAATATGACGTGTGAATTCTTAATAGAAACCGAAGTACACGATTTAAGCTTATTGCAAATTTCGTTATATTATTAATTATGATTCAGAAATACTCGTTTACAAGGATCATAAGACACAGTAAAATCCAAATGTTCCAATGTGTGTGATGGAAGAGATTTGTCAGCCCTAACACATATTATAAATAAAAAGGACTCAAGCTGCATTCTATTCCTTTTTGTTTACTTTGGCGATTAGTATGCACAACACATAATTTATTCCACGTCGGAGTTAGGGGTGGGGGTGGAAGGAAAGTCATTTTGAATTGGTCGCGGTAATTTATAAGCTCAGTTCACAAAACTTCATACACAATGCATCTTTTTTCTTCAATTAAGCAAAGTCTAACATATGAAATAGCTAAAGGAATGTAAGTGGAGATGGAAAAATTTATAATTGCTGCAGTCGGGAATCGAACTTGATTAGTAGATCTGGACCATTTACACTGTATATAAAGTGACCTCAGATACCTAGACCGCTACACCCATTTCCCTCTTACCATGATGTCGTCCTCGAATGTCACGCAGATTCGCTTTTCAGAGCGGTTTACCCATATTCTCCACAGGGCCACTAGCTACTGAAAGTCAGACAAACTCCTAAAATGTACCAGGAGGGAAAACAAAGTCTGACTGTGGCAATCTGTCTGGACCTTTTAGTTTACTGGTATGTTCGTCAGAATGCGAGCAGACCGGGTTCAATTCTTAGCTGCAACATACATACTTTGTCTCCCTTCCCGGTCCAGGATATTTCAACCAGCATTCAAAGCAGATTAAAAAAAGAAGACAAGAAGTTCAGGTAAGGACATCCTGATCCGGATCTTGTTACAAGCGCTCGGGCTAGTTAGATACTAGTTTTGCACTGTTCGTTGTCAGTTTATTGCATTTATCTTAATAAATCCCTTACACACGTGATTCATTGCTGGATCCAGTGCATTTGAATGGAATGTTATTCGCCATATATATACACAGCTATAAAGATTATACTAGTGTATATGTTGATTACATTTATCTTTGTATTTTTTTTTTTTTTTTTTGTGTAATTTATTTTCTTTTCTTCTAATAAGCATGTATTATACATAATACTAATGTTACTAAAACTGTTTATCTCTATTTGTTAATAAATGGTATATATATATATATATATATATATATATATATATATATATATATATACGTAAGTATGTGTGTTTGCTTGCGTGGGTGTTTGATAATGTTATACGGAGGACAGAACAAGGTGCATATGAACGAATTAGACTGCTCCTGATAGTCCAGAGTAACCCTGTTTTTCAAGCGCTGGCGGTACCTAGATCCATTGAGCGGTCCCAAAACAAGAAGGTTCTTATTATAAAAGAAATGACATTTCTGTTTGCAGGGTTTAGGATTTTAAAGAAGATATATATTTATCATTCATTTGTTTTGATAGTTGTTCATTTTTTTAAATTAAAATCATAATGTAATGATTTACGTCAAAATATAGTTTATGCTATCACACGCTTGATACGCCTTTATACTTGGGACGGCTCCAGTTAGGTTCAAATAATGTAAAATCATATTCTTTCCGATGCACAGAGATCAAAGGTGTGTAATGTGTATGCATTTTAAGCATGCGAAATATATAATATATTTAAATGTGAGGGCCTTAATTTGACTGGCGAATCTAAAGGTCCACATAACATGGCCACATACTGATCTACCTCAAATCTCCATTACGTTGAAGATCACGATTTTAATGGGGGGGGGGGGGGGGAGCAATTGTCAAGAGAATGACACTCTTTTTTACAAACATATTTAGTGGGGAGCAAGACTGCTGGATCGAGCTCAACGGTATATAATACGCGTGGCTTTTGGCTCACATATACATTTACAAAAACGAATCATCACAAGAGTGTTTAAACCGTGCATTTCTTAGCGATACTAGGATCTAAATTTTGACTCTGTGACTATTTTTCCCAACATGAACATGGTCAAAGGGACGTAAGTAAACTAGTGTTTTATTATGTATTTAAGAGTTATTTCCCTTGCATACTATACTTGAAATAAAAAAGCATGCATTAAGAAAAAGGAAAAACAAAATAATTATAAAATGTTTTTAGCTGTGCCTACTTTGTTTACAAATCTCTGAAATGAACCGCATGCTTTACAAGATATTTGACAACAATATTTAGTTTTGTTATGCATATTTAATTTGCATTTTTTAAAATATTTTTTATTTCATGATATTCTGTGTTACGTAAAATTATATTTTGTAGCTGACTTTGTCCAAAATCAGTAAAAGTTTTGTTAACAACATTGTTTACCTTTTTCTGACTGAAGGATAAATATTAAGAATGTTATCTTGATCTAAGTCAAGGACATTTGTGTTTACCATGTTCTTTATTATAATTTAAGTAACAGTCCTTCTAATCATAACTGCGATTTCATCTCGTAAATATTTGGAACCTTCTAGAACGAAATTCTCCATTAGTTTTATTTTTTAGTAAACGCTAATTATTATTTAGGTCAGATAGAGGAGCACATACGGGAAATATTATTTATTCTTTCAACAATGTCGGATATTATGCTGGAATTAATTTATTCAACTTATGTATTAACTGGAAGTACAAAGTACTCATCTAAAATACTATTTTACTAAGTACAGTCTTGGATCTGTGGTGAAATTCAGATAAGGATATATTATTGGATATTATTATTGAGATTCGACAAAAGACCGTTTGCACATCATTACCTATCAGGCCACCTCAGGCACATCTACACGTCCAGCGGTGGATTTATTTTGGAATACCACTAAAATGTATTCAGAACAAAAATCAGTAGGATTTGTGTTAATAATTCTATGAATATTTTTGATTTAATTCGCAATAAAGTAAGTTGTTTTTTTAAAATACATTTTCACCTTGTATTTTAGGGTAATAAAGTGTTTGTTGAATTTTACAAAACATCTTTTCGCTCTTTTCTGTTACTTTGTTTAAGACCATAGGTTCGTAACATTAATGAAGATACATATTTATTTCGTTAATTATACAGACCCAAAAACCTATTGACATAAATTATCACAGCAAAAGTAACAAAGTCAGGAACTTTGCCCATTTAAAACAGGTGCTGATTGTGTTTCTGAACGGATGAACACTTGAAACAACATACTGTATGGTATATTTAAGTTAATATCATGCATCTGTACACATACAATAACAGCCGATAGGAACTGGTGTATTTGTCTATCCAGGAATTATAGACTTTTGTTCAATATACGACATTGGTAATGATAATATCTATGTTGTGTTCTTACTAAAACTTGCTGCATTAAAATGGCTGTGTTTTCTGACGTTCCGAAAAAATCTGTGTGCAATAAAAGAATAATTGTGTGTCAGAAATTCCACTTGCAATATTGTAAAATATTGACTGACTATATAAGGGCAGTCAAAATGACCGTTTGTACATTCAAACAGGATTACAAAGTCAACAGTTATTCTCCTACTCTCGAATGTTGGTAGGTTATCATTGTGTGCGGACCTGCTCATATAAATTATTAATCCAAACCAGATTTAAAAGACAATTGCAAAAAACATTCGTTGAACTATTTAATTTATTAAGTCCAAAGAGATTGGTGATTGGATCAAAGTTCACAATACTATTTATGTCTGCGTCTTACAAAAGATACAATATTTTAGCTAAAGGTGTACAACTTATCGCCATCAGGAAATAAAGGACACTTTAAGTGTTCTAGAACTAAAGATAGGTCATTAAAATACAACAAACCAGTCTAGACTCCAAATGAGGCCCTAGAGAGAAGCAATAATTGACCTCGCATTATTATGAACCTTGACAATTTACAAGAGACCATAAAAAGTTACGAATATTAATAGGAGTGTAGCCAATGATCAAGCAAACTGTGAGACACTGAATGTCATATTCGTTAGCCTTTGGATTAAGGAAAGAAGCTTTAAGTCCTTTAACTGAACCGTCTGCTAAATTAAAAAAATGGCAGCCAATCGGCATGTGTATGTCCTGTTATGTTACGTGGTAGACATACTTGTTATAAATCGTAAATCTGATATACTGAATCCACCAAGTTAGCAACTTAATCCCAACAGTTCTATCGTTTTTTCGATTATTCATCCTCTTTCGTTAATGCTCCTTGCTGAGTTTGGTTCTTAGAAAGCATTTGCTTAATCTAAACAATTGCGAATCAAGTCTTAAAGGATACAATTACTAAACTGTCATTGCTTGGATTATGTTGCCTTAATGTGCCTAACACATTTCTCGTTTCCGTAACAATCTATTAGTATTGACTGCTTCATTTTCACACCATGTATTTGTAACTTAAACTCTGAACAACTACCCTCTAATTTATGGAGGAAGATTATCGCCATAATTATATGTATGATTTTCTTTTATTCTATATTGTATACTCTATCCTACATTATTCTATTTGTATTTTCTATTAGTTCTATGCCGTATATTTTAATTATATTATTCTGTTTTGCATTTTTCTGTGTTTGTAGGATTCACATTCTAGAAGGCATCTTTACATTTGCCAATATTTAGTACTGAATTGTTTTTAGGCGTGATATTACAATAATGCAATTTCTAGTTTTTAGATTACATGCGATTGATTCTTTGTTAATTTTTAATAATACACATGTGAACATTCTTTGTTGTCTTTTCGACTCTAAATTGTGTCACCACAATTGACAGATTTTACTTTATAACACACCGTTTAATTTTACACAAGGTAAGACGTGAACATTCTAATAGTTACAAAGTAGAGTAATGAAAATTGCAAGCTGGTTGTTAACAATACGCGAGGTGCAATATATCCTAATGTCCCATTATGTCAACAACAAGCTAAAAATACGAGATGCAATATATCTCAATGTCCCATTATGTCAACAACAAAATGAAAATACGAGGTGCAATATATCTCAATGTCCCATTATGTCAACAACAAAATGAAAATACGAGATACAATATATATCTTAATGTTCCATTATGTCAACTAATGGTATAGAAAAATGGGAACCAGCCTGGAAATGGGTGAGCCTAAACTTTCGGCAGGTCATATACACACACTGACGGCATGAATATTGGGCAAATCCTTGCTTCAGTCTGTATTCATTAAGGAAAATAAGTTTTTTCTTCTTCGGAAATCATCGAAGAAATTGATAAAGATGGCCACACAAAATAATGAGGTACCTGTAATTTTTATAGTCTTCTCCTGTAATCCATTCTTCAGCTTGCTTGATTTTTTTATACTCCGTTTTATTAGAATTGATGGGGGACTTATGGAAGATGAATTTATTCAGTGTTACCCTCAATAAATAAAGTTATTACTATTTCTTATTATTACAAAATGTTTTTAAATTTTTTCAGTTCTATGGAAAGTTTTGAAAGACAAGGAAGCAAAAGTGCAACTGAAATGGCAGTTTCTAAAGCAATTTCATTTTGTCCACATTTCTGAAAAATCTGTACACTGGTCAGCAGTCAGCCTGTATACTGCTATAGTACATCATGGCACTGTTGCAAGGGATAAAATGCATTATATGCAACCCTTGTCCTCAATTACTTTATCGTCATGTTAAATTCTGGGACTTTATCCCCTTTCTTTGTTTACCATCCCATATCAAGCAAATGAAATTAAGAATTAATACTGTTAGCTCAAACTTCACCGTAACATTTCATGTAAATTCTACTGAATGTTTATCTCCAACCTCATAAAGGAGATTATTTATTTATTATTATTTGGGACTGTTGTCACCTGTGCATGACAACAAAAACACCTGCTTCCTCTTCAGTTCAGATTCCAATGACTGAAGATTAAGTAATGTCTCCAAATATATTCAGAGCTCTTTTTTGTTGTATTCTAAACACATCTGCATTTCTGTTATCAGTCAATGTCAGAGGTTGTTATTTTGTTGTGCAAAATAAGATGTATTTAGTTACTTACTCATCGTAACATGGATTGCATATAAAGTAACATCTGCCCAAGCAATCTCTTATCCAGTATGGACAGTTTCATTGTTTTCTTTGTATAAACACACACACACACACACACACACACACACGCATGCATGTACATGCACACACACACACACACACACACACACACACACACGCAAAATACGAGATGTAGTATATCTCAATGTCCCATTATGTCAACAACAAACTGAAAATACGAGATGCAATATATCTCAATGTCCCATTATGTCAACAACAAACTGAAAATACGAGGTGCAATATATTTCGATGTCCCATTATGTCAACAACAAACTAAAAATACGAGGCGCAATATATCCTAATGTCCCATTATGTCAACAACAAACTGAAAATACGAGGTGCAATATATTTCGATGTCAGATTATGTCAACAACAAACTAAGAATACGAGGCGCAATATATCCTGATGTCCCATTATGTCAACAACAAACTGAAAATACGAGATGCAATATATCTCAATGGCCCATTATGTCAACAACAAACTGAAAATACGAGGTGCAGTATATTTCGATGTCCCATTATGTCAACAACGAACTGCAAATACGAGATGCAATATATCATAATGTTCCATTATGTCAACTAATGGTATGGAAAAATGGGAACCAGCCTGGAAAATGGGTGAACCTAAAATAAAGTATATATGGGTTAGGCTGACCAGGATTGGTTAATAATGTACGTTATTTTGTAGGAAAAAATCTTTTGAGAGCTTATCCTAGTTGTAAGTGAACAAAATTAGAGACATTGTTTTATTGATGGAATTTCAGTCCTTTTATGGTCTTGAGTTTGGAAAACTCATTACTAAAATTAGCACCTGACTCTTTGGTGCGGAATTGAAAGCAAATGTTTCAAATACATGCAGGTCCAGAAAATGCCGCGGCTCATATCCTTTCCTCTACACAGAAGCTGACATCCAGGTTTCATCTATACTGATAAATATAGGTTTGATCATGAGCACCAAAAATTTTAAGTTACTGAATTTTTAATACCATGGTGTTTGCATAGGTTTACTATTGGAACGTAATTAGTACCGTGATTTCTATATCTTAATATCCCATTATGTCAACAACAAACTGAAAATACTCATACGGAAGAGGTATAATGCACATTCTAATCATGAAGATCTAAGCAACAGATCCGACCTGCACAGTCTCTACAGGAACTTAGTATTTGCTGAATAATGAGCCAGTATAAATGCTTCCTTCGTTCAGAGTAAAATGTTTTCATGATTTATTCTTCTGCAAATGAAGTTTCTACTCTTCACCTTTCATCGGTATCTTTTCAATCATAAACTCTGGTTTTGAAAGTTCGACTCTCTCGTTTATATTTGTGTCGTAGCCCCGGGTGGCCGATTGGTCAGAGCCGTTCACCTTTACCAATCACTGACATCTCACCTCTGTCTGCGAGAGTTCCAGTCTTTGGCTTCACCACGTCGTATGTGAACAAACTTGCCAATACGTCACAGAGTGGGTCGTTGTTTCTTCCTCTGCCGGATATACCGTATAACTAACTTATCGTATACTGAAAAATAGCGTTAAGGTCACAACAACAAAGTCATATGTAGACTTTTGATCTGCATATGTATGACATAATGGACATATATTAGAAAGATAGGCCATCGCTGAAAGGAATGGTCAGCATGACGACAGTGTTGATAAAATGCATTTGACGCATTGTTTGGTCAGAAAAGTACGATTTTATTTCTACAGGCTAGTGCTTGCCTTGCAAAACAGCTATTTAACTTCATGTACCCATACATAATCTAAATCAACCAGTTCGAACCAAATAATTCACAGAATTCCAGTGGGACTGATTATGTGAATAACTTCCCAAAAAAGCATCATGTGTTAGATGTTTTTTATACAGAAAAAGCATCGGGAGAATATTTATGATAATTTATTATCCCATCGGATTATGACACTAAATGAACACATAACAATATTCATATGCTTTTTATTATTTGTTCGCGGCTATAACAATTATGAAAATAAAATCTTGGAGAGGCTGTGAACTATGAAGTTTAATGGAAGCTAAAAGTACACACGCAGGCGACAATATTTTGAAAACAAAGATACTATATTACGCTTAGTAAATTTTCGTAAAAATCCCGAAAACGTAGCTTTTCATTACAGGTAAGAACAGAACTACGTACTAAATTTTAAACATTTTCTTTAGGATAGATATGAGAAAGATTTAAATGTCTGGAGACAATTGGATTCAAGTCTCTTTTGAAACTTTCAAATATTGTTGTATTTTTATCAATTATTTAATTTGATTCTGTCTGGTTCATCTCAATATCTACTCCAAAAACTTCAAAAAGTTCAAAACACAGCTGCTTGGATCATACTTAGAGTAACACGGTCAGAGCATGCCTTCCCGCTGCTCTGTACCATACACTGGCTATACATTCGATCCAGAATCAAACATAAAGTTGGTTCTCTGTGCTACGTTTCACTGACGGACTCCAGTCCAACATATCTATCCGACCTCACCCATGTGTACATACCAGCAAGATACTTACGCTCCTCTTCTGACAATCGTATACTCATTATTCCCACTATGAAAACAGACATATGGACAGCGTTCTTTTGCATACCAGGGCCCAGCAACGTGGAATGAATTGCCCACTGAACTTAGACGCCAAAGACACAGTGATCACATTCAAGAGATCTCTTAATATTCACTTATTTCGACTGCAAGAACAAACTTAAAGACCTAATAATGTTTCCTACCTGAAATATTCTCAGCATGTAATCATATCATTGCATATGTTTTTATGTTATATGTGTTGTCTAATGTTGGAAAGCGATTAGAGCTTCTAAAGATTAGGTGCTATACAAAGTCCTCATTATTATTATTATTATTTGTTAAATATTGCATATAAAGGGTTGTTTCAACTTTAGTAAGAATTTATATGTATTTTGTAATCATTGAATTGATTATTGTAAAGATGAATTCGTTACCAATTTCATCCTCAGTAATAATTAAATTAGAAATAAAATATTATTAAGGTTACAGAGCATAACATTTTAGCATTTTAGGTCAAACATTCTATAAAATGCTTTTTTCTACCAAATGATGGTAGTATTAATCTGAAATATTTAACTTTTAGGCATTTTGGCTACTGTTAATTTATTCGATATTCAATTTTTACATTATATTTTATGACAGAAATTCCAGAATTGTATGAAGTTAGTAAGCTTGACGGAATATTGTAATTTTAAATGTATTTTTTGTACCAAAAATGTAACACTTATGATATGTATTTCTATATCCGAAATGTGATTTTCTATACCAAGTATTCTATAATTTCAGTAGAAAAGAAAAAAAAAATTTCCGTTGGACTTCATGGTGAATACGATAATCATATAGAATTTATAAATGTTTTATATTTAGCAAGACATCTTGCTTAGAAATAAACTTCCCGAGTCAATATTAATTTGTTAACGAAGTTGTATGTGGTATATTCAGCACTTCACATAATAGTTTGCATAAAAAACACAAAAAACCCCAAAGCAACAGGATTTTATTTATGTTATAATTAATTCACAACACCAGTATGTGTTCCACAAGCAAGTTAACCAATGTTCGATGGTGGAATCTGGACTCCGTGACTGTCTGCCATGCTTTCAGTTTGCAACAAAATAGTCCGCTCCTGTGGCCTAAATGGTTAGAGTGTCTACCTCGGATGCGGGAGGTCGCGGGTTCGAATCCCGACCGAGTTATACCAAAGAGCTATACAACTGGTACTAATTGCTGCCTCGCTTAGTGCTCAGCATTAAGAGGTTAGTGTTAGGACTTGTCGGCCTGGTGTCAGGATAATATGACTGGGTGGGACATGAAGCTACATGTCTGCGGCAGATGCTCCAGTGCCAGACAACACTACAAACTGCCACAATACAGGCATCGTAGCGATATGGCTGAACAATTGTTAAAGCTACTTTACAGGTTCAAATCACACACACACACACACACACACACACACACACACACAGAGCTGATTAACCTTACAGTTCCATCTGTTGTCATAATGGCTCATTAAAGTAATGTGTCATTATGGCAACAGATGGCGTCGATTACAGTCTTACGCCTTGCATTATCCTAACAACGTCGTTGTACTTTTCACTTATTCTAACATTGTAGTTGAAACTTTTACTGTGCTACACTGTAACTTCAACAACATTATGTATTTTTACCTTTACCATTCATTCTTATGGTCTTTATAATTTTTTTCAATTTTGTATATTTCATCTTGTTGTTTGTATTTAAGTCACACTTTTACGTAAAACAAGCTTTCGGCATACTCTCCTTTAAATCTTCTGGTTTGTAAACAACCGAATCAACTAATATTACAATCCTAATTCTGAATACTTCCTCGATACATTTAGGAAGGATCCTTCATCCACATGTTCTTTTTTATCTGTGTAAACTACACAAGACCATAAGTACAAACAACTTTCCTTTGTAAACAAATCCGTAACTACTGATTTTTGCAAAAAATGTTTTCCTTCAGACACCGTATCGTTTGAGTCTTTCTATCTCTGACAATTTTTCTGAGGGCTTAATGCATGTAATTTCCCTTTTCATTTTTACTCTCAGTTGAGAAGACTTCTATCAATGCCAGAATGTATTGGTATTCATTGTTGCACTTTTCTTATGCTTTCATGGCAACAATATCAGTCTGCAACTGATTATAATTATTAACGTAACTTAGACCATTCTGAAAAGACAACGTTTCTACCTTGCTTGTTTAATAGGTAGGTAAACTGTTCAATTACTGTTTTCTTTCAATTCAGCGTATATTATTGGCGTGTTGTCCCGTGTAGATTGTACCCACCACTCAATCAATGATGCTTGTGTAACCGGTCTTTCAGGATCGTTGTAAAGATGTTATAAATATCATTCCTTTCTAGCCATTTAAAAAGGTACCACAACATCCGGAGAATATGTTGCGCTGGACAAAATGCCTTCATGTGTTAGCAACTAAATAACCGGACATCAATGAGAGAGGAAACTTCCAGCAACTTTCAACGTTTCTTTAATTCTGTCAAAGATTTAAGAGACATTTGCACGAACACCCAAAGCAATATATCACAATTGCATCCAAATACGAATAATATGCAAAGTATGTGTTATTGTTGGTGTCATAAATTATACAACGATATTAGGAAAATGGGTACGTTGCAGCATATGGTTAAGATTTCCTTCGCATAGCATAACGTGTGTGTCTTTTAGCAGCTCATGATGCGTGCAAAATCTGGTCAAAGTTCTTACTTTTAAGTAAGCCAATACACAAAATTGTTGTATCATGTTAGCCAACATGCATTTATATTGTATATGATACAACGTGGAGGTGTGACTAGAGCTTAGTGGAATGTATAGTAGAACAATTAAAAGTCAAATGTTTCACCATCCATTTTATGTATTGTAAAGGTCACAGTAATTAAAGTCAAATGACTTTGGCTTATCTAATTTTATTTCCTACTACCTTTTTTCAGTAATTAGTACACATTAGAGTTGATTACATTTCTAGTAACTAAATACCACCCAGATGCCCCAAACGTAGAGCAAATTGTCAAACATCCAGATGTCCAAAATATTGGGCAAATTGGCGGGAAAATTGGCACATTATTGATTCCTTTAGACGTTCGAAGGATATCTTCAAAATAACCACCAATGGTTGCTTACTGATGACCAATAACTTTAAATATAATTTTGTGCATGACCAGTTGAACTGAAATCACGGCACGCAAGAGGGAACACATCTAT
>CM068831.1:83817394-83869894 GCA_028554795.2 Sinohyriopsis cumingii
TGGAATCATTATTCTTGAATGACCAAGAGGAGCAACAACTACGTTTCGGAGTCTACCAGTCACCGTCATCTGATTGACGCTTAGGTGTGGACGTTTCCATGCAAACGCCACGTTCAGGTGTGCAATTACTGGGATAGTCATTGATGGCTAGGATACTAGTTGACGCTGTGAATTTACTTTGCGGGCCAGTGACGGTTGTGTTACTGACTGGAGCTTCATTGACGGTCGGCTTAATGATTGGTGGTTCTCTGGCGGTTAGTGGTTCTCTGACAGTTTCAGTATTAATGGTCAGATTGTTGATTGGTGGTTCACTGACGGTTGAAAGTTCACTGACGCACATGGGACTGATGGTCGGGTTACTGATTGATGGTTCACTGATGGTCTGGTTATTGATGGGTGTGTCATTGACGTTTTTTTCAACCAATGCCACGAAATGGTTAGGAGTCCATGTTTTTCTTTTTTTTTTCTTTTTAAAAGAACGTTAGCTGGTTTGGAGTTACATTGCTCCACATCACTGAAATCATCGATCCTTCTCCTGGATGGTTGAAGGTTGTATTTCGGGCCCTAAATGCCAAGTCCTTTGTCCCGTTTACAGCTACCGTAACGGACGTTTCGTAACCATGGCAGGGACAATCATAGTCCACGCCGAGGAAGAAATCCCAGTCTGAGTGCGCTCTTAAACGAATCGAGTATGTTGAAAATAATATACATAATATAGATATACAGAAAGAATGAATGAGAAGATAGACACTCTTATCTTGTAATATTTCCAGCAGATAATTTTGGGAGTTTAATTATAATACTGTATGAGAAAGATAAAATAAGATTTAAAAAAGACCTTGTATATTTTAGGTATAATTCAAAAGAACCTTTAATTCCCATTATTTTGGTGTATGATTGATGGGTGTAATATGGGTTATAGAGTATACAGCTTGGGCTTACTCCAGATGTGCATCTTTCAAAAAAGTGCTAGCTCCACTTGGTCATTTTCACTTCTGAACTTCAGAGGTAAATTGTATAAAAAAGAGCCGATAACTTTTTTACATTTTATATATTTGGTAATTCATTGCACTTTCAGAAACTGGTATTGTCTAGTCTGGCAAAATTCATTTTCCCTATTTTAATAGCTGCTATGGATAGTGTACCTTAGACTAATTCAGGCTGATTTTTTTAGCACAAGGGAGCAGTCATTTTAGTTATCAGTGTGCTTAAATCATGTAAAATTTCCAAAAGTACAATATCCAAAGAAATATCATCCCCATTACATTAATGTAGCATAGAGGTATGCCAACATTCTCTCAATTGTGCATGTTTTAAATGCAAACATCTATACTCACTCTCGCAAAAGTATATAAAAACTGGTGAGCGCCCCCTTAGTGAGGCCGACGGAAAAAAGCCGAGGATATTCCGACTGTCACTTCTCGCTGAGATCTAAGTCGACAAGAAGCTTGATTGATTTCAAGTTGTTGCAAGTTTTTGTTTGTTAGCCGGTTATTAAATGGAAAGAGTTGCCATATAAAGGTAAAGTTTCAAGACAACCCTCAAACATTCATTAAAAGGTTAAAAGTACAAGCACACCGGTGGCCATGATTGGGGAAAAAAGTGGCAAAGGACAGCTGGTTCTCTGTCATATGCTTTCTTATTTCTTGAACTTTAAGTTGAATACCTACTTTCACCTTTTCAGAAATACATTCCATTAATATTGATACCTCTCATTTTATTTGATACATTGGTTAATTTAGTGAAGCATGCATATCAAATGCCAGTGATATATTCTTTCATACTCTTTTTCTTTCTTTCTTGGATTGCTTATAGGCAAATGACCCATTGTCAAATCATGACCGAGTTTAGTCTTACAATGTAAGACGTATCACATGTTATTTATGTTTTGGTGCTACGTCTTACTGCCCAAATAAAGGCCTTGTATAGCGTGTTCCGATGTTGACTGACATCGGGACAAAAATTTTCAAGAATGTCACATACCCTTGGCAGCACACTGAAGCTTTTGCACAAATTAAAGTGATGTTGATTTAGGCGGTCTTTACTTTAAAAACTCTGATCTCTTTCGAATTCAAATTATCAAACACAATCAAATGGACGTGTTTTCAAGTACCATTGACCTTCGTTTCAGTTGCTTGTAATGTGATGGAACCAGGAAACCAGGAAATGCTGAAATTGATTAAACAGATGATAAATATCCTGAACAAAATGAAGCTATTTAAACAGTTTTTTGTTGCTATTAATATATTTTTTTAATTCATTTCATACAAGAAACATATTTAGTCTAATCCGATTTTGGCATTCCCAGCTTCCACTGCATTCTTACCAGCTGAATGGAACATGAAAATGCATCCATTTGCTACTGTCAGATTTTGATTCCATCAGGAGAAAGACAGCAAAGTAAGTATAATCAATCAGATTTAAATTTGTGGAGGAGACATACCCATAGAATTTCATAAGTTTGTTTGATCAGATTCAGGCAATGAACCCCCTTTCACAGTGTGCAGTAGAAACAAGTAAACTGGTTGTTGCCTCAGATGCAGCTGGATATAAATCTTAATTTTTCAGAGTTAGATTAGCCATAGTCTTTGTGCTGGATACAGATTTATTTTATAAATTAAATATTTCAATGATATAAATGACTCAGACCCTTTACAGTCAACAATTGGCATCATTGTAGCAGCATCCTGTGTTACTCGGTTAAATTCGGATAACAAAAACATGTTATCTAAGTAAATAATCCCTAAAACACTAAACTGTCCCAAGTGCATCTCACACTTACAGTTTGCAATAAACATAAATTAACAACACGTGCATATGACACCGAATCTTTTTGCCAGCCTGTTCAGCAATAGTTTATATCCCTGGTCTTTCCTTATTTCCTACTAATCGCATTTAATTGCTTCTCAAAACCATCAGCTTGCAGTTAGCTGCAATCATGTTTGAATAACATCTTATTCATCATCTACCGACATGATCCACTGACTGTCACATATAGTGAAAACAGGTATTAAGTGACCTGAGTTGCTTATATTGATGAAAAATTTAAATTTACTTTATAAAAATTTGTCACCAGCAACTTTTACCAGTCAGTAAAAATTAGCGTTACTTTCAAAATAATTTTGCTTTTGGCAACAAATGCAAAGCCTAGCAGAGGTCTTGCTGCAGAGTAATATTTGCTTACTACACTTTCTATTTGTAAAAAAAAAACTCTACCGGTGGCCTAGTGGTTATAGCGTCCGCCTCAGAAGCGGGAGGTCATGGGTTCGATCCCCGGCTAATTCAAATCAAAGACTTACAAAAATGGTACTAACAGCTGCCTCGCTTGGCGCTCATCATTAAGAGGTTAGTGTTAGGATTGGTTGGCCTGGTGTCAGGATAATGTGACTGGGTGGGACATCATGCTACATGTCTGCGGCATGATGCCCCATTGCTAGACATCACTATAAACTGTCACACTGCAGACGTAGCAATATGACTGAAAAATTGTTAAACCTACGTTAAAAATCCAAATTACACAAATCCTTTAGTTCTAGAATTTAATTAAAAAACTAAGACTCAAATTGAATGCCAGCTAGCTGATGAATGATTCTGTACATGGTGGGAACTCGCTGACCGTTTTCAGTTTTTTCTGATGTTTGTCAAGAGTACTTAAAGAATACTAACATGAGAGTTCATTAGGCATGAAAAGTATGGAGAGAAAAAAATCAAATCATATTCATTTTCTTAACATCATTTAAGATTCATAAATTTATGACTGATGTAAACAAATTTAAAATTTTAGTTGTTTTGAAGACATTGATTTTTTGCTGTTGTCAATATATATGTTTCTGCAGAGGATGATGGCATCAGTGATGAAGAATGACTTGCCTGATGAAGATTGGTTAGTAATGAGAGCGAGGACATGTGCAAAGACAGATCCATATGCTGCTAAGGCCTGGATGATTACTGCCAGAACTCTCTTCCCACAAAACTTCAGCATTCAGGTAGCCAAATTAGTATTTTTATAGAAATACTGAGCAAAGGATGGTATTGTCCTGTGTCTTTCATTATGTTGTGGCTGTTGTATACATGTCAAAAGTCAGACTGTTTCACTGTTTTATAATTTGTATAACAACCATTTTTGCGAGGATTTAAGTCCATGTAGAGTACAGGTTGAATTTAAAAATGTTTAAATTTTCCAACCATTCATCCATGTATAAGTTGATGCTGAGTAAAAGACATGGCCAGAACAATATTTTGGCTTTGTCTTTTTCATAATAACTTCTGGATTCATGAATATTAATGGTATTATTGTATGTTATTTCAGATTTTTTGGATAGTTTTGTTTTGGACAGAGAAGGAGTGTCAGATATCCCATTACATTTTTCTTTTTGCACCTGGTATTCAGAATAACATATGCCCTGATATGAAAGAGAGATACAGAGGTTTCAGCTCTTCTTCATGCTATTTTATACCTTACTTCTCCTGTTTAGCTGAAGATTTTTTTCAAGTGAGGGAAAACAGCAATAAAATAGTAAATGGAAGCTATAAAAATATGTATCATACTCTTTCATTATAATTTATATTTAGATATTCATATATATATATATATATATATATATATATAGAAGTGCATATAATTAGGCAGCATTTGGTTTGCTCTTTGCTCATGCTAGTTGTTGCTTTGAATTGTTGTGACACATCTTTTGGCAAGAATAAATGGATTCACAGGTTAAGATAGTTACATGAGTATACACCTGGCATTTCCTGGCATTACACTGTATTATATTAATATACTCTATGGGTAGCCTCAGTTCCCTTCTGGTATCCACACTAATTTGATCTAGTCTGCTGAATCTTACACTCAGAAAAATGTCAGCAGGACTGACCTGGTGTAATCTGTAGCATATTTAATTAACATGTAAATAACACTTGGTTCTTTGGACTATGGATATCATAATTAAAACTAGAAGAAATGATTTATTCATTCAGGTGTTTGATAATTTAATATAGTATTG
This sequence comes from Sinohyriopsis cumingii, assembly GCA_028554795.2. NCBI lineage: Eukaryota > Metazoa > Mollusca > Bivalvia > Unionida > Unionidae > Sinohyriopsis > Sinohyriopsis cumingii. Next base: position 83,822,395 of record CM068831.1, read on the forward strand.
GCCTTGTACATGAGTAAGATCACAGTCATCATGTAACTGAACAGCACAGATTACAATCATCCTGAAACCTCTTTCTCTCTCCCTCTTTCATATTGGGGCTTATTTTATTTTGATCATGAATTGCAAGAAGAAAAATGCTGTGGAATACCTATGTCTTTGTCATGGATATTTGTTTTCTAGCTTATCTGTTCTAACATGCATATGTATTCAGATTTAAACAACAGATATTACTAATGCATGCTGCTGTAGCACAATTACATCTGATGCACATGAATTTAATATTTACATCCATGTAAATATTTTAAAATCCTTTTCAATGTTGGGTCCTTTATTTTGTCATACACAATTTCTTCCCCACAATGGTCATTACTCTTTACACATTATTTTTTGTACTTTGTATAAACTATTAATTTTTACATATGAATTATCCCATAATGTATGATAAAGCAATTTGAATGACATACTCCATATATAACTTGATTCAGAGTACAAAATGAAGCCCAGGCTTGCTGATAAAATAAGTATCAACCTATAGGCTATCAATTACAGTAATCCAACCTACCCGCCAAAAATAAATAATTAGGCATGGTTATACACTAAACATCAGAATTTAACTGCCAGGAATTATGACTTTTGTTTTCATTCTGTTAGGTTTGCTGTAATGTACCTGATTTTCTCAATATGGAGAAATTAATGTTTTTGTTATCACTGGTCATATGATTTTGAATTCCACTTACTCAGCACATGCAAGTCAAAGACTGGTAGGCACTGTATTTACCCTTGTTTATTTTCTATTCAGTTTGAAGCTTATTCCTTGGAGAAGATGGCCAGAAATATAAAAGAAGCTGCAAAACTGCTAGAAAGCTTGTAAGTGTATCAGATAAACAGGGTATTAACATACATGGATATATGTAAGAAACAAACGGCCATGTTTTGTGGAACACAGTGGTTTGTGCTTGTACCTGGGACCTAGGGAGGACACTTTCACAGTGGAGTAGTCAACCATAGACGTAATGTAGAATTTTGTATTAATTCATTTGAGCTCTTTGAATAATCAGGGTACCCTGGCATATTATTTTTAAAACTACACCCCCCTGCTTCCCTGGGCACCATTTATGTTGAAAGGGAACAGTCCTTACTGTTTATGCCTCCATTGCTTGCTCTTGTTCCTCCCTTCCTTCCTGACTGCAAAACTTGTTTGCAGGAAGAAAATCACTTAGCACATGATCTATACAAATGTAGTTATTTGGCTTTGTCAGTGTCCTACTGATGGAAAACTTGAAAATATATTAGATATGCTTCTTAAAGAAAATCATGACAGTAATTCTTCAACTAATGTGTCATATAAAGAAAAGGGAAAATGTATAATATACACATTATTAGGTTCTTCCATGATCATATATAAAGTAGTATCACTTCTTTTTATGTTCCACTGTGTTCTGCCTCACTATTAAGCTTCTCACTATGCTCTTTGCAGTATTTTATGGGTTGCTGTGAAGCTTGGTACATATTTGGGATGGCATCAAAAAATGCACATGTTGATCAATTTTTGTACTCCCCTCATTTTGTAAGAGTTATTGCCCTTTGGTTGGTATATGTATGTTGGTGTTGGTGTTGTGGGGTTTAACGCCATTTGTCACCACATGATAGGCTATCCATGGCGGCCAGTATTATTGGTGGAAGAAGAACCTAGGAAAACCCCGGAAAGAACTAATGACTCGCGAGAAGCTACTGGCAAGCTTTCTCACATACCCACACTGGCCGAATCCTAGACTCGAACCCACGCAGACAGAGGTGAGATGGCAGTGATCCATAACGGAGAGCACTTTAGACCACTTGGCCACTTTGGGCCCCTAGGTATATGTATGCAATGTATAACAAGTTTGTGTATGCTGCAGTTGCTAGTGGATTGCTGTGAGATTTGTATACATGGTGACCAGTCATTTTCCTGAAGAGTTATCTGTTTATTTTACTGTAGATTTAAAGCTCCATTTTTGGGGTATATTTTTTGTTGTTGACAAGTTTATTAGCGCAAATAATTTTTGTAAGATGGGTGAAATTTGGTATAGGTATTTATTTGCAAATAAGCTGGTTAGATTTTCAGGCCTCTTGAGTTCGACATAATTTTGGCAGGCATATTTGAATTTATATCATGTTGATGACTTGACTAGAATTTTGAACTAACAGCAGTTGTTCAAGTTTTGTAAACAAGATTTAACGTTTTCTTGACCCCCCCCCCATCAGTAAGCAAAAGGTCAGTTTAGACATCAGTATAAAAATGTTGTGTAATATAATTTTCTTGACATATGTTATCAGTGTCTTTCCTTTTCTTTCTTTTTCTTGACAATATTTGGATCTTGGGATTGACATTTTTTTCCCAGCATTGTAATTTTCACATTTCATGCCTGTGCTTACTTCTGATTTCAGATACAGTTCATTTCCACATGAAAACAAACTGTGGCAAGAGGTACGTTCCATATTAGAAGCTTTGCAGACAGACAGTGGGGAGGGGAAAAGTCAGTTTTTAACAGGTACAACAACATGAATGCTTTTTTTGTTTGAAATCACAGACACACACACACAGACACACACATCCACATATACATGTGTATGCTGAAAAATGTGATTGAATGCTACAATTAATTCCTGTTGCTATTGCATTGCTTGTACTTTTGGGGGGGAAGAAAATACTCTGACTATATGGTGAAAATTCCTCTTCCAATTATAGCGAAACAGAAGATCACCCGAAGGACTCCCCAAACATCTTTGCTCATACACACTGCCCATTCATTCTTTTCACAGTGGACATTGCGGTAATGTCAACATTACTTCCATTGAAGAGTCGCCATCACTTCATGGGTCAACAAGTGAATTTTCTATTTCTCTTGTGTATAAATTCATTGCAAACATTTGGTTTGTACCCCTGATCAAGTTTTTTTGACTGTTAATATAAATTTGTGCTAATTTAGTTGTCCCTAGCTTTCATTAAGTCATGTTGACTTGATCGTCTTGTATTTTTTCTATACTGAACTTAGCATTGCTTCCTCTTTTGCATTTAAACTTGTGAAAACACCCAAATAATGTGGCTTCTTGCAGAATAGTTCTGTTACTGTAGGCTTAGTCTATGCATTACCTTATGTTGCTTGAGTTGCTTTGAAGTTTTTTGTACAGGAAATCCCCCTGGGACACGCATCCCACTTATCTAGCACTCACTGTGAGAGGACAGATAGTTGTTCCTTCTGCATCCCATGGTTGGATGGAGTCTTGGATTTCACTGAGTGTAAACATACCCTATAAGCGAGGAGGGAGGTTCCTTCTTTGCCTTCTTCAGAGTTTTTGGGTTTCTCAGGTCTCGGATAAGGACTACCCAAGTTTGTCCTGAGACTTTTAGGGTTAGTGGGCTCCATCCCAAGGGAGTCTAAAATCTGTAGAGTTCGAGCTGTTCCCTCTTATAAGGAGGAGCAGTACCTTCCCCATTCTTTGATAGCAGAGAGCAAATTGCATCATCAGGAGATGGAAGTATGGTACACTCCCATTTACAGTTTGACAACATGACTTGCGCCTTCTCCTCAGTGAGGAGCAGCCCCCTCTTTTATCCAGAAGAGCAGAGTAAGTCACATGCCACTGTGATGGGGAGCATTCTACTCTATCAGCCCACAGCCCAGTGTGAACTGAAAGCACTTCATGCCATGATCATAGGGTGTGTGTGTGTGCGTGTAGGAGAAATGGCACTGTTTCAGATCCCAGAGATCATTGTCAGCAATAGGATTGAGGCCCCCCTCCCACTGGCCAGTACAGGAGAGCTCAGATTGCACTAAGATTTGTTCCTGGTGTCTCTTCTTTGGGTAAATTCTTTTGAAAGACTCTAATCAGAATTAGAAAATAAATATGCCAGTGAGCATAACAACTGGCATTAGCTACTACTAAACATCTGAGTCATGGCAGAGAATGGGATTTTTATGCTTGGTTGATTCTACCAATTACATGTCAAATATTAAGTAAACACTTGGCTAAATAAGAACTAGGTTGCCCATACAGGTAAATATAATCATTGTAATGAAACTCATTATAAACCATAGCTGTCAAAATCTAGCTGTATTTGTGAGGCACTTTTTTGCCCAAAGCTAAAATTTAGTTGTGAGAGGCAGTGTTTTTTTTCCAGCGGTTGTGAAAATCCCCCAAAATTGCTACCATGTGAATTCTAATGTTATTGTTATTTGTGTATTTTTCAGCATGAATAAACAAGTCATATTGCACATCCGTAATTTTGGAGGGGAATGAAGTGTTAAAAATATTATGAATGCAGCATTGACAGATATGCTGAGTTATGGCCATATTAAATATTATACACAAAAGTACAGATTTTAAAATGACAAAAAATATCTATCATCACATTAGTTTTCTAGTGTGTCTGGGAATGGGATATGGGCCAGTTTTGTTGGGAAAATAAGAAGTGATCCAATGTAAAAAGAAATGTATGGGAGTAAATTACAACAGTTGGGGAATCTGCATGATTTAGAAATAATTTATGTTTTTGTACTGTGAAGTAAAAGTATCACCAACAGTGTTTTCAGGTGTGAAATAGTGCATTATCTTTAACTTTTACATAAGTGAAAATCTGAGACATGCAGACCAGAAAACATGTTGTTGTTGTTGTTGTGGGGTTTAACGCCATTTCTCAGCACATGATAGGCTATGTATGGCGGCCAGTATTAATGGTGGAGGAAGAACCCGTGAAAACCCCGGGAAGAACCACCGACCTACGAGAAGCTACTGGCAAGCTTTCTCACATACCCACATTGGCCGAATCCTCAGAAAACATGTAATTTTACCTGTGAAACAAAAACAGAGTGAATTCAAATGGAGTGCAGAATGAATGCAGTAAAAATGATAAATACAATATGAAGAAAATAGAGCATGCAGATGCAGAATATAGAATGCAGAGCAATTAATGAGAAATATCGAATGAAATGTGATTTTGAAAATTGAATAATTTCAATCTTTATCAAAAATTTCACTTTTGAAATCCATTTGACATAATTCTGGGTCACATTCCTTACTCTGACATTTATTTTACCCCTTAAAAGCTGTGACATTGTTTTAATAGAGGCAGACATAAAACACTGGCATTAATGTGATAACAGATTTAGTAATATGGTCTCTTTTTTAGTGTCTCTATCTAAATTAAAACTTAACAAAGCTGAAAGTCATTTACTCAGTAACTTTCCATTGAAGTGGCTGTTCCATATGGATTATGGCAGGAATGGCCCTAATTACCTACTGGGCATTAATTACACATACATTTCAGATTTATTGTTTTAATTTTCAGAAATCTTTGCTGCAGTACCCACCCACATCCAGTGCCAGATGCTTCTTAGCGTGGCAGAAAACATCTCTGATAAGCTGGAACAGTGTCGACTGCTTCTTCTGGCTATGAGGAAATTCCCAAATCTCATTGTTGAACATGGAGTAAGAAGTCTAGAAGTTGTTCAATATATTATTTTAAGCCCTGAGGGCAAATCTTTTATAAAAAAATGTTTTTAAAGCGGAGTCAGGGTGTAAGAGATTTTCATAGCAGAATGCTTTCTTACATAAAAGTGTGCCAACACTTTGTTAATGTATGTGATGTTTTTATCATCAAGGATGGTTTGTTCTTTCACATGGGACATGTTGCAAATTCTGCTGGGCAAGTGTAATTCACCATTAGTATACCTACCTATGTAATATTTGTTCTTTTGGTGCAGAAATATTTTTGTGTCTTTTCTTTCTTGACAACATCTGATACTGTCGGTATCAGTACATTCAGAACCATGATAAGCTATCTATATGATCTTTTCTCTCTTGTCTTCAGTATAATACTGTTGTGTAATTGGAGTTGTGCAGTCTTGTCTTCAGTATAAAATTGTTGTGTAATTGGAGTTGTGCAGTCTTGTCTTCAGTATAAAAATGTTGTGTAATTGGATTTGTGCAGTCTTGTCTTCAGTATAAAAATGTTGTGTAATTGGAGTTGTGCAGTCTTGTCTTCAGTATAAAAATGTTGTTTAATTGGAGTTGTGCAGTCTTGTCTTCAGTATAAAAATGTTATGTAATTGGAGTTGTGCAGTCTTGTCTTCAGTATAAAAATGTTGTGTAATTGGAGTTGTGCAGTCTTGTCTTCAGCATAAAAATGTTGTGTAATTGGAGTTGTGCAGTCTTGTCTTCAGTATAAAAATGTTGTGTAATTGGAGTTGTGCAGTCTTGTCTTCAGTGTAAAAATGTGGTGTAATTGGAGTTGTGCAGTCTTGTCTTCAGTATAAAAATGTGGTGTAATTGGAGTTGTGCAGTCTTGTCTTCAGTATAAAAATCTGGTATAATTGGAGTTGTGCAGTCTTGTCTTCAGTATAAAAATGTGGTGTAATTGGAGTTGTGCAGTCTTGTCTTCAGTATAAAAATGTTATGTAATTGGAGTTGTGCAGTCTTGTCTTCAGTATAAAAATGTTGTGTAATTGGAGTTGTGCAGTCTTGTCTTCAGTGTAAAAATGTGGTGTAATTGGAGTTGTGCAGTCTTGTCTTCAGTATAAAAATGTTGTGTAATTGGATTTGTGCAGTCTTGTCTTCAGTATAAAAATGTTATGTAATTGGAGTTGTGCAGTCTTGTCTTCAGTATAAAAATGTGGTGTAATTGGAGTTGTGCAGTCTTGTCTTCAGTATAAAAATGTGGTGTAATTGGAGTTGTGCAGTCTTGTTTTCAGTATAATAATATTGTGTAATTGTACCAATTCTTATCGTAATTTTTTCACATTCAGCATATTTTAAAGATATTTTAAATACATTTTCTCTGGAAAAAATCAAGAGCCAAGACGGACACCGCGTTATAAGCGGGATCGCGAGTTATCGAGGGAGCGGTGTATGTGAGAAAGCTTGTCAGTAGCTTCTCGAGGGTCGGTGGTTCTTTCCAGGGATTTCCCGGTTTCTTCCTCCACCATTAATACTGGCCGCCATGTTTAGCCTATCGTGTGCTGAAAAATAGCGTTAAACTCTACAACAACAACAACAACAAACACAAATAGAAAGGAGAGAAATAGAGACAATGAAATAATATTGCATTTCAACATATGTAATCCATCTTTTTGTTATGAATGTGGATTTCTTTTCTCTCAGTCCTGTATATAAGTAAGTCCTTGTCATATTAAACCTAGTACTTCATTTAGCGATTCAGTTTTGTAAATCTGAGCCAAGATTAATAATTGTCTTACAGATTTAATTGTAGGTATTATGTGCACTGCACAAACATAGGATTTTTAGTTGTTTTGTATGCTCAAGGGCCACTAGGTTTAATGTTGGTAAGGTTCTTTACATACACACTTACTTGGCATGATACTGAGCATTCATGTGTAGAAAAATAACATAAAGGTATTAGGTAGAAGTTGTAATCCATTAAAGCTGTCAAAATTGTAGAAAACTTATGCCAGGAACCTTTCGATCCTAGTGGTCGGTTACCTGGGTACCCAATCCAATAGAAATTGTATTCAATGTGTACAAACCTGAAGTTAAGTCCACATTTTTTTAATTCAATAAATATCACTACCTAATGTTATCTGGTACAATGTCCAAGAATTCATCCCCAAATAACCGTTATCTTTATATTCCATGGAACTCTTGTAAGACCTTCTTGTCTGTTTTCTTTGCAGGCTTTAGCATATTATTTGAGTTAATCATTTTGATTGCCATTAGAGTTAAAATTTTATACGTCATACCAAATGTGTCCAGGAAAATAAACCCCCATCTCCTCCATTCCAGAAAAGTTTCATTTACAAGATCAGATTTCAAGCTGAGAACTTCTGTTTGGATTTTTCTAGGGAATTTTATACAAGGCATTAGATGACAATTCCCTGGAAGAGCTAGCCTTGATAATCAAAAAAGTCATAATTGACAAGTGATATTTCATGTAAGTAACCTAATATTTACATAGATACAAGGAAAAACATTTGAAGATTGAAACCATTGCAATCATCCCTCCCTGAATTGTCAGTAATATCAGTATTGATCAGATATTTCTATATCCTGTTCTTTTATGTGATGTTATGCTGCTTACTTTTCAGTTGAAGTTGATAGAGACCCTTGTCACAGCAGAGACCCAAGCTCAGTACCAGTCCCCTGTTAACTGCTACAGGAAACTTCTTGGTAAGAAGTGAAGCATTGCATTTTGCTATATTTTCATCTTAATGGGAAGTTCTTGACTTTTGAATTGCACATCAAATGTCCATAAATATTTGATATAATGCGAACACTAATTATTGCTTAAATCTGTACTGTTGACAATTATAATGAGATAATTGAAAGAAGAAAAGTCCTTTACTTCATACTTCCCTTTAAAAAGACCACACACACACACACAAGCATCATATCCATTTTAATACTTTGACTCAAATGCAACTTTTTTTAGAACTGGTCCTTTTCATCGATTCTTTTACAGTTGAAAATGACAGTTCCAATGTATATTGATTTTGAAATAATTTAAATGTCACATTTTCATGAGAGACATAGACATCATCATCGGTGTTTATGTTACACCAGTGATCTTTTGTGCTATCTTTCAAGGTACAGTTTTCTGAAAATACTGGGATGCAGCACATTTCATGGAATATTTGAACATTATTGCTCAGCTGCTTAATGTTTCATTGATCATATTCATTTTATAGTCTATGGAAGAAAATCTACAAGTTATGTCCTTATTTATCAGAATCTCAGTATTCTTGGTTGTGATAGCAGATATACCAGCCTTAAAGTTTGACCATATATCTGACTGAAATGACCCTTAAATTACAGACTTATAGAATAATAGCAAAAAATATGAAAATAACATCATTGTGGTTAGATCTAGAAATTGGTTTGTCTGGGTTTGATCTAGATCTGGATTACATATTAGAATCAGTGGACTTCATCAGGGAAGCAGACTAACCTTTAAAGAGAGCATCAAATGCTTTAACCTGCCCATATTTTCAAGACAAAACGCCTGCATGATCAAGCTGTTGTTTATTGCATTTTCTTGAAATGACGTCCAATAAATGAAAACCTGTTGAAGGCAAAATGAAAATCAGCCCACTTATAAAGTTCAAACAGTGAAGAGAAAAGTATAAATGTGAGTATTCAGGTTTCTGGAAAAAGAACATGAAAGGCAGTATTTACACATTTTACATATGTGTTGAGCTGAGTATGTCACATAATGATAAAGGTGACTGACATTGCCACTGAAATTTAAAAAAGACTAAAATACAATAAAACAACCCGAAAATATTTCATAAAGCTGTGAGATCTATCAAGAAGCAATTGAACTCCATGGGACTTTCAGCCACAGTCTTTGAATCTGTACTGGATGTAATTAAGATCTAATGCATCCCACAAACATTTTGGTTGAACATAAAATTTGTCTTCACAGTACAGTAAAACCTGTTATGAGAGACTGCCCCTTCTGCCAACCAAAAGCAGTCTCTCAAGACAGGTTGTCTCATAAGAGGTGTGTGAAAATGGACTGGTTTTCAGGGTCAGTAGTTAGCATTGTTGAAAAGTAAATAATACCCATACTCACTGTACATGTATCATATCCTTTATTCATAAATCTTGTTAAATATTGCATGCATTCCTCTCAAAATATCTTTATATAATAAAGAGATACATCTATCAAACAGTGAGAATAAAATTTATATTTCAACATCACATTAATATGTACAATAAATGAACACTTAGATATGATGTATATATCTTATTCTATACACTTATTCACTTGTTTTTTAAGAAATTCATTATACTTCTTTGTTGACGTTTTACTCAGCTGTTTGATCTGAACATGTGTCTCCATTTCTGAGCAAAGAAGCAAAATTTTGGGATCACCATGTTGTAAAGCATATTCTTTAATCTCCTTTAAATGTTCTATGACTGTAGAATGTGAAATAACCTGAAGCAGAATTTCACCAACAGATGACTCATTGTCACTATCACTATCTGCAGTTGGAGAAGTACCAGATTTACCTCTCTGAAGAATATCCTTCTCCCAGTCTGGCCCTGAGAATACATTAGAAGTTTCTAGACTGTGATCCATATTGGCATATTCTTCCAATGTCATGCCATTGAGAAGAGGTTCCATTGATGGATGCACATCTTGTTCACTCTCTTCGCTCTCTGGCATTATGGCTTCAATACTTACAGAAAAGCCACACTTGGCAAAACACCTTTCAGTAGTTTATGAAGACAGAGCATCCCACACAGACTTGATCCCTAAAATGGCATCTAGAACAGTGACAGTCTTAGATATTTCAGTTGCTGTAGAGCACTCATCCATTTTGGAAAGAATATGTTGCAGCAGTTTCTTCTGATAATGAATTTTGACAGTCTGAATTATCCCTGCATCACAAGGCTGTAGTTTAGATGTTGTATTTGGGGGCAGAAAGACCAGTTTTATATTGCTAAACTGACAGTCTGGGTGTGCACAGAAGTTGTCTACAATAATTAAAATGTTCCGATTTTTCCTTTTCATTTTATTGTTGACAGTTACAAGCCATTTACTAAAGATGTCTGATGTCATCCAAGTCTTTCTGTTGGATTCATAGGCAACACCCACAGATCTTAAATTAAATGATCTAAAACATCTTGGGTTGCGCGATTTGCCTATAATTAAGGGGTCCAGTTTTTCTCCAATTGCACTATATGCTAACAATAGTGTCAACCTCTCCTTTGCTTTTTTCCCTCCTTTGCGAACATCATCTTTCACCACTAGATACCTGTCAGGAAGTCCTCTGTAAAAGAGTCCTGTTTCATCAGCATTAAAAATATCACATAGGTTATACCCTTCTGTGATGGTCGGTAGTCTTTTTTTCCAGTCATCAACTGTTGTAAATTCACATCAGCTGATTCTCCACTGAGCACACTTGCTGTGATATTGTATCTATTTTTGAAGCTCTCCAGCCATCCGTTTGATGCAGCAAAGTCATCATAATTCAGTTCTGCTGAGACAATTATTGCCTTTTCCTGAATCAACTTTCCACTTACTGGTATGTTTTTACTCCTTGCAACACAAAACCACTCCCATACTCACTCATTCAGATCTCCGTAAACTATCTGTCATACCGTGGCATATTTCCTCTGTGCTTGTGCACCTTTCTGCCTTTCGTTTTTAATGGACTCCTTGTCTTTGATTACATTTTGAACTTGCGTTTTACTGACGCTTAAGCTGACTGCTATTTTGCGAGCGGTCTCCCCTTTTTCATTTCTTTCAATGACATTAATCCTTTCTTCCAGTGCTAAAATTTTCCTTTTTTACAGCGGAGGTTCTGCCATTGTTATTAGTGTTGATGTTAAAAAGACTATTGGCTTTGATCAGGTTTTGGGATAAATGTGGAATAAATATATATTATGTACCAATGAATGAAACCAAAAGACATAATTAACTCATCAAGAAACAATACATTTATTCTGAGACGAAGTTTAAATCAACAGTGTTATAGCTAGATAAACAAAGGTTGCGACCATCTGCATCCAGGTAAACAGATGGTGGCTTGGTGAAACACTAACAAAAGAAATAAAAAATAATTTTAAAAAAATCCAGAAATGATTCTCACTTTCTAGTATTAAAGACAATGAGCTCATTCACCCTCCAGGCATTATGGATTAACTGGAAAGACAAACGATGTACTCAAACCTACACTGAAGCCCTTTCAAACGATTTCTCACTGGGACATAAGGACTACCGGCTTTTTCTGAGTTTTCATAAAGATAAAGAAAAAATACAAACCTCTAAATTGACTGTGAATATCCATCATTACTCCCTTTGATGTTACTCTTACTGGCTATTCACATGACTTCAGCACTACAATGGCGGTTAGTGACATGTACTTTAGTTTGGTTTACTGCAGTTTACAAATGACACCATATGCTGGAGTTGTAAATTTCACAAAACTGGTACTGTAGCAAGATAAATTCTTTTTAAATACTTTATTAGAGTAATCTTTACTATTTATGCAGTCTTTGTTACAAAGGATTAAATGAGGGTTAGAGGTGTTTATCTCTATATACGGTTGTTCAACTATAGTGTTATTTAATGTGCACTTTGTTTGCATACTACATTTATCCTGAGCTCTAGTGTTTACAAAGGATTAAGTTAAGGTCAGTGATGTCAATCTGTTTTGTTTCTTGGGCGATGCGGTCGTTCATAGAAGTGTCAAAATGCATATTTTGCCAAGAAATCGCGGTCGCTGGTTGCGTTCAGCAGGTGGTCGTTCATAACAGAGCATTTATATAGTAAAATCGATCTGTGCATTACAGTTGTGGTTGGAAATGACAGGTGGTCGCTCATAGCAGAGGTCGCTCATGACAGGTTTTACTGTATCAGATAACAATTTGGAACATTTAAATATATTTTTTCCATTCTGAACATTCAAATATATGTTTTCCAAGTTGAAAATAGCAGTACATGATACTGTGTTGCACCTTCCTCAAAATTGGTCTAACTTACAGAAAATATTGACTGCCTTACTGGCAAGGTTTGGATTGGCTGGTTTGAGTCAGTGTAGTTCAAAACTTGACATTGTCTGAACTCTCTCATATATTACTTTCATGATGGTCAAAAACTTGACGTTGTCTGAACTCTATCTTACATATTACTTTCATGGTGATCAAAAACTTGACATTGTTTGAACTCTGTCTTACATTTTACTTTCATGGTGGTCAAAAACATGACATTTTCTGAACTCTATCTTACATTTTACTTTAAATGGTGGTCAAAAACATGACATTGTCTGAACTCTATCTTACATTTTACTTTCTCGGTGGTCAAAAACATGACACAGTCTGAACTCTATCTTACATTTTACTTTCATGGATGTCAAAACTTAACATTGTCTAAAGTCTATCTTGCCTATTACTTACATGGTGGTAAAGTACAGCTCTCCATTATATTACCATAACTGCAGTCCATAACTGCTGATTACATTATGTACAGAACAACATTATAACAAGCATAGCATACCAACCAATTTGTACTGAATCATGGTATAGCATCTGTAATGCTTTCAGTGTGAATATCCTTTTAAGTTGCAACATACTGCATTGCTAAAGCAATGTCTGTATCAGACAGTTTGAATTAGATACTATATAATGAGAACGATAATTATGAAAATGTGTACCAAGTATTTTTATATTTATATATATTATTGACTGTATACATGAATCATACCTACCTTCACTTCTGTTTCAGTATGTGATGTTCTACTCCTAGTTCTCCAGCGTGGAAAGCAAGTGGACATCAAACCCAAACAGCTGTTCAAGTGGCTGCAGAAAGCTATTGAGTTTTATGTGTCCTTTATAACACATCCACCCTGCCATGATCTGCCTGCTCCACACTCACCAGGTACATCTGAGAGGCAGCTTTAAATAAAATGGTGGTTGGTGGATGGGGGGACTTGGGCAGTTGAACTTTATAAGACTATTTTTCAGACCAACTGGTTGGGTTTGTGCAGGAGTGAGACTTGGTGTGCCTATGAAAGTAGTCAGGCGTGTAATGACCAACCAGTTATTTATTCAGAAACCGCTCCGGTGGCCTAGTGTATTAGACAGTTTGAATTAGATACTAGTGGTTAGAGTGCCTGCCTCGGATGCGGGAGGTTGTGGGTTCGATCCCTGAGCAAGTCATACCAAAGACCTACAGAAATGGTGCTAACAGCTGCCTCGCTTGGCGCTCAGCATTAAAAAGTTAGTGTTAGGACTGGTAAGCCTGGTGTCAGGATAATGTGAATGGGTGGGACATCATGCTATGTCTGTCTCATGATGCCCCAGTGCTAGATATCACTTTAAACTGTCATACTGCAGACATCGTAATGATATGACTGATTTTTTTTACAGCTATGTTAAAAATCCAAATCATACACATGCACACACACACACATTTATTCAGATCATCCATCACGGCCAGAGAGAGAAAAGTGATATAATTCAGTTAATATTTCTTTACCTCAACACTGCCTTTTAAAAAATTAATTTATTTGTTATTTGTCTTGTTGATCATGTGAACTAATGGAATATCCCCCTGATAAATATTTATAAATACAGTATTCAGGTCTTTATTTGTGATCATTATGGTTATTTTACAAAAGGCATGGATATTTTAATCTTTCTTCAAATATGTAACTTGATGGTAAAACATTTGGAGTACATAAATTACTTCACGGATCCAACCCTACCATACAAAAAAAGATCATGACATTGTTTTATTTTTCATTTCTTTTAGCAAAGAAGGTGTTAAAAATTAGTCCACTTGTCAAGATTGAAGTTAAATGTGAGTGGTCTTCCTACTGATGGAATGATTGGGACCATGTCTTTTCGTTTGTCAGTTAGTATCTGGACAGCATGCTTTTGCATGAAGCCTGGGAAGTACTGTCCATCCTTTACCATTTGGAATGATCATTTGGGGTTTCTCATTATAGGGAAGTGTACTCCCGTGTTTCTAATTTCACTCTACCTTCACTGTAGATGATTATTTTCCTCATAGCTGAGTCTTTCAAGGCAGAAATGAAGGCTACCACACAGTTACATCCCACCATTAAAGGATGGCTACACCAACTTGCATAGGAGATAACTATTAGTTAATTAACTGTCATGGCACAAGTGATTTTTATAAATCCTGATGCTAATGAAACCTTTTCTTTCTATAAATATTCATCCTCTTTGGTACGGAATGGCTACCTCCACTTTAAGACTAGCTTGTGAAAAACATTCAGAAGCAACAGAGATCTAGAGAACCACCTAGTCCATGTAGTTGTATGAGGGTAACTTGTCCAAGATGTACACCAGAAGAGACTTATCAGAAGATGATCGAACTAAAATATTATATAGAGAGATGATATGGTTCTTTTCTCAAGATTCTGATGCTGGAATTTTTCAACTAGAGGAATGGATTCTGGTTGTCCATACATCCAGGAAGCTATAAGAGTATATGGAGTCAGCTGTTTAACCAGATCAACAGTTTTAGTCCTGTTAGGAGCTGTTAAGAAGCCTATCAAGGGACAGCAGGAGTTGTTGTCTGGGTGGGATGCCATTTTTAGATCAACTTCAGCCAGCAGTCATCCTAAAATCCAACCAGATATACCACTGTCTGAGTCCAGATTCATTCTGGATTTTGAAGATGGCAGTAGAGCCAGAATCCAGAAAAATTGATGTGAGTCCTATTCACTGCTTTCACATGACAGTAGATGGGCTAACAGGATATAATATATTGTCAAATGGTACCCTATGTTATAGAAGTTAAAAAGGCTGAAACCAGTGCAAGATTGCTGGATACACTCCTCGAGAGTAAATGCAAAAAACACTGCTTCTTTGATGACAAGTATAGAAGATGTTGACAGGGAATTGAAACTTCCTAGGGTTATCAGGATGAATAAAATGCCATCAAATATATCAGCAAAACCTTGGTTATGTTTACTCTTCCTGATGTTGTTGAGAAACCTCCTTGAAGTCTGTCCACAATGCTAAAAGCAGTGGAACTAAACAACCAGTAACAGTAACATGCACAGTGCCAGAAATGCCCAGGATATGTAGGAATCTTTAAGTGTCCTTGACTTATCAATGAAAAGTTCTTCCTTACTGCAGATGTCAAGTGTACCCTTTAATAACCTAAGAAGTGTGGAGACACCAAAGAGAGATATCTAGTGATACTAGAAACAAGATGTATTCCTCTTTTGGCCCCAGCTCCCAGGGACTGGAAGAAGGAAATGGGTTTAACCTTCACGAAAAGATCCACTGTCATCCACTGGGCACCTGATGGATGGACTAATATGACACCTGATCGAACGCTTCTGACCTATTAATGCATAGAATTGACACTAGTGGGTGAAGGTGTAATAGACCTGGGGGTGCTAAAGCTTTAATATAATGGGTAGGGAGGATTGTTTCTCATGTTATAAACTAAACATCATTAATTTCAATGATTTTATACTGCTGCAAGTTATAATTTGAACACTGTAATGTGATTAGAAATGTTGAGATCATTCCTTCTATCTTGATGACTGCTGAAACTTTGTCTTCCATATCAAATGAACAAAGTTTCACATTTCATGAGGTCTCCTCTTGTCAGATGAGATGATCTCACTTGGCATTCAGTGGGTATAGTGCTGCAGGATCAACAGCTGAAAATCATGATGTGCACCGACACCAGCATGTCTCTCTGGGATGCCCACCTCCTACTTTCTTTTAAGGAAGTGAGTGGGATTCAGACCCATCATGAGCACTCCATGCATATCAACCTCATGGAGATGAAGGCCATGGTGAATGTCTTTTTATGTTGGCAGGAGGTGTTGGAAAAGACATTTTCATTTTGTTGGACAGCTTGAATTACATTAGAATGGTCAATTTGTCCCTCAGTCTTATGGAGTTTTCATCTGACCCATTCATCCAGTATGGGACCTGCCATGCGATCTGACATTGTTGATCAAAGCACCTTTCAAACCATTTAGTGCCTTGCTGACTCACCTTTTATATAGGACCTGCTTTCTAGTCGCACTACAGTATGTAGAATTAGTGAGATTCACACCATATCTGTTGACCTAAACTGTCTGCCACTGTGTTTTTGTTTCTCTCAAGACAACACCTTGCTCCTGTTGTTAAGAACAGACTTTCACCCATGGGAACAGTCTTTGTCTTCAAACTTCTTTCTTCTTTGGACCCATCTTCCAAGCAGCATAAACAGGACTTTGCCAGACCACTGGGAGTGGTTGTAGCTGGCTGAGTTTATTAAAGGATGGAACTCTCAGTTGTTCTTATCACACAAAGGAATTGATGATCTGTTGCAACATGCTCTATCTGTAAGGAACCAGATGAATTTATTATGGATATTGGCTAAAAAGGTGTGGGTCATTGCTGCTTGCATAGTAATAGGGTGCACCTGTTCATTGACATTCAGACTGTGGAGTTAAGGTCAAGAGACAACTTTCTCCATCTTTATTTGAGAGACTTTTCATCCTAATTTGTTCATTTCTTCCTGGTGTTACAGTATTGCCACTGTAGGCTACCTTCCTAGGTTACTCTACTTCTGTTGGTGGAAACTATTTTCTCTAACTCATGTCCATGCACTGACCATGTGTTAATTCTAGCTCATATCTCAAACAATACTTGAAGTTGCTTTAGGTACATTAGGAGACCAGAACCAGGGACAACTTTAAGGTAAGGGGATGTAACTTTATCCACCTCTCACATATTCTCTAAACCTACTAACATATTGTGATCCAGCAACTTTTTTGAAGAAGAAATTCATATTTTTGGAGTGAAATATGTTTCTTTGATGATACTTACATGTTCATAATATGGGCACATTCTCCCCAGCCTTTCTTCTTATTACATCCCCAATAGGTCATGCACATCCACATCAGTAATGACTATTGAATGCCAGGGTTTTGCACCAGTCCCTCTATCCAAAGAGAGACCACTCTCATCTGACTTCATTCTTAGCAAGAAGATGACATTTTAGCACTTTCGTTGCCAAAACAAGCTAAAAGACTTAGTGGATGGAAGTTGATGTACTCCTAATGTATTTCGATGGGGTAAGTATTATCAATGCTACAGATTTTACTTCAAAACTCGCTTTGTACACTCTGGCAAAAACAAAGCAGGTTTTAATAGAAATAGGAGAAAGTATTCAGAAACCACTGTTGAATGTAATTCTATGTTAATTTTTTTTTTTGGGGGGGGCATTCTTTTTCTGATAAAGCTAGTTCCTAGGTGTTGTACTGTCTTTAATGTTCTTTATGGAACAATTGCTGTATTTTTTGTCCTTTCTCAGTGCCATGTTTCATTTTCAGACCTGATGTCTCCCACCAAAAAATCCCGTCGGATAACCATCCCTGGACTGCATGACAAGGAATGTGTGATATCAGACCCCTGGGGGAACCTCTTTAAGATTCTGGGGCTAATTGGTCAAAATTTAAACTGGGAACTTGATTCTGACTTCTTCACTAAATCAAGGTAAATGCATAATATTAATGATCAAGGTAGTGCAGCAGAACTTGTAAAAAAAATGGGTTTCCATGAAACCTGTTTCACTGTTTATACCTACAGTTTTGTCCAGTCTGCCTTGGCAGAAGCTCACCATTCCAGTCAATTTGATGTTTGTATGTGTGTCTGTCTGTTCCTCATACTAAAGATAGTTGTCATTTTCATTGCATCTTATTTTTCAATGAGTATTAGCATTGATTTCCATGCAAATGCTTTTCACTTTTGTTGCTTTAATCTAACCTTATTCACCAGAGTACTGGCTGTTTGAGTTTTACCTGATCTTTTTGAACATGGTTGTCTGATCTATATTTTAGCTTCTTTCAGGTCCGATGATTTCAGTGTTAGTATTCTTTTTTGTCGAAATGTTTTTTGGGTTTTCTGTGTTGACCAAAGGCATTACTTTAAACTTACACATGGGTAGATAATTGCATCTGTGCATCTAATGGCGACCTTATAATAGCATGTCATTGCTTGATTTTTTTTTGTTCAACATAAAGCATTTTATAGTAAGCTAAAGATTAACTAATACTGCTGTTTTTGTCTGCAATCATTTTGTTTATATGGCAATATTTGAGACATGAAGAAAAAAGACACCAACCAGAATGTTGTTTCTTATTGATGAAGTAGTGGATGCAAAGTTTAATGCTACTAAACGTTTTTTGTAATCTTGACAAGGATTTTTCAGATGTGGATGGTTGCCATTTTTTAGTGTCATTCTTTGATTAGATCTTTACATATTAGAGATAGGGCCCAGGGTGGCCGAGTGGTCTAAAGCACTTGCCTTTACTGGACACTGCTTTGTCCAAGCAAGTTTGAGTCTTGGGCTTGGCCAGTGTGGGTATGTGAGAAAGCATGCTAGTAGCTTCATGAGGGTCGGCAGTTCTTACCGAGGTTTTCCTGGGTTTTTCCTCCACCAAATATGCTGGCCACCATGTTATAGCCTATCTTGTGCTGAAAATTCCAAAATAATTTCAGTAAAAACAACATATGAGAGTAAAACCAAGTTTCACATTTTGTTAACATTTGAATAGGAATTCAAGGAATTCAAGGATCAGTCTGTGACATGGCCACAATGGTGGCTGATTGTAAGTTTAAAACTTGTAGAAATTGCTTTATGCTATTAAGTTGTGCAAGTATCTAGAAGTTGTTCTACTTTATGAATTTACTTTAAGCACATAAAATAGTAGCATATATACTTTAGGTATGTCTTGTTATGTTTGTGTGTGCATGTGTATGTTTTGGTTTTTAATGTAGCTTTAATGATTTTTCAGTTACATAGCTATGATGTCTGCAATATCGCAGTTCATAATGATGTCTAGCACTGGGCATCATGCTGCAGACATGTAGCATCATGTCACACCCAGTCACATTATCCTGACACCAAGCTGACCAGTCATAACACTAACCATTTAATGCTGAGTGCTTATTGAGACAGCTGTTATTAACATTTTTACAAGTCTTTGGTATGACTCAGCTAGGGTTTGAACCTGCGACCTCATGCATCTGGGGCAGGCACTCTAACTACTTAGGCCACTGTTGCAATACTTAAATATGTCACAATATATTCAAAACAATAATGGAAAAAATGCTGGCATTGGTTAATATCAAGTGCACTTTAATAATTTGTTACAAATTATGACAGAAAAGAATGGGCTTTATTTATTTATGAATGACATTGCCTTCAGTGAACATCAAGACCTAGATATGTCATTGCATATGTTATAGAAATGGGTCTATTCTGTTTGCTTGAATAATATAATGAATTGCATTCTTCTAGAATGTATTTTGCTACTTGCAGTTGACTGCACATGTATTAGAATTCATGGAGATGAATGAATTAGAGTCGCAATATCCAGAGACCTTATAAATTTGATGATGATAACAGATTTAGAAGACAAATAATCAGTTTTATATGACCCATTGGCCTCAGCAATGCAACCTAATCAATATCCTACCCTCTCCCCTCCCCCATTGCTCCCCCATTACCATTTTTGTGTGCATTCCTTCATTTTTGCATATATAAATTTCTGTTAAAAAAAGACCTACCTTTGACTATTGTGGAAAAGCAATTAAACTTTGTACCTTATATCGGTTCTATAAAAATAATGATGCTAATGGCTTTGTTTTTTTTTTGTGTGCAATTGTGGAAGAAGAGAAAGCATGATTGACATGTAGGTATACAGACAGACAGATTGATGGACATATGCACTAATTTCGTTGTGATCATAATAGCATAAATTGTAAACATATTTTAGGTTGAAGAAAGGGATGGAGATGATAATGATAACTTTTATTTCCTGCAAGTAATTATTTAATTTCTGTACTGGTCTTACTTATAGAGAATTCCAGTGGCAGCACATCCTCAGCCTGTACAACCGTTCCAACCAGCCTGGATCTGAAAGCTTTGGCAAGCAGATTCTTTATACCACCACAGTTCTGTTCCTAGAGTGTTTGTATAGCTACATCAGCAGTGTTGATCCAGATGTGTTCCATTCAGGTTAGTATACAGCTCACATGTGTGCTGTCCCACATACCATATTCAGTGTAATGGTCACACTGTACAAACAAAAGAGGAGTTTGGGTAAATTTCTGGAGGTTGAAGCTCATTATAATGTGCACAAAGTGACAGTATTGTAAACGATGTCCATATTTACTAGAAGAGTTGGCTCCTTTTGTTTATGTTTGAAGCTCTTCTCACTGGAAGTTTGGTATGTTATTTAGTGCAAAGGCAGTAACAAGTTCCTTGCCCAAGGATA
Source organism: Sinohyriopsis cumingii (assembly GCA_028554795.2). Classification (NCBI taxonomy): domain Eukaryota; kingdom Metazoa; phylum Mollusca; class Bivalvia; order Unionida; family Unionidae; genus Sinohyriopsis; species Sinohyriopsis cumingii. The sequence goes on from CM068831.1 coordinate 83,843,163, forward strand.
CGCCATTGTAGTCAATCCAGAACGATTTGATGGTACGAAGCAAGCCCACACCCATTCGGCGATGAGACCAGAATCCTAACCATTGATCCAATACAGGTCCTCACTTTGGAGTTATATTGTCAGTCCAGTATTATCACTCATCATATATGTTTGATTTGCTTTGGGACTAATGAAACCTTCTAAACTTAAATGGCAATGAGACATGAATAGTGGCAAGTCCCAAGAAAATCAGAATGTTTTAGGCAGGTTTTAACGGCTGTTTACCTCCCAAGGTATCTGCTGTGATTGATATTGTTGTACTATGGTATCCTTTTGAGAGTTGTGGCCATAAAGAGGGATACACACTTATTAAGTTATGTATGGATATTACATTAGTACATTATCTGACTTGTCGCTTATTCCATCTAGTACATCAGTACATAACCTGACATGTCCCTTCATGTAGTACATCAATTCATTATCTGACATGTCCCTTACTCCAAGTAGTACATACATACATTATCTGTCATGTCCCTTACTTATTGTAGTGCATCAATACAGTGCCTGACATGTCCCTTCATGTAGTATGTAAGTACAGTACCTGTCATGTCCCTTACTCCATTTAGTACATCAGTACATAACTTGACATGTCTTTTAATGTAGTACATCAATTCATTATCTGTCATGTCCTTTACTCCATGTAACACATGAAAGCATTATCTGTTATGTCCCTTACTTCATGTAGTAATCAGTACAGTACCTGTCATATTCCTTCATGTAGTACATCAATACAGTACCTGTCATGTCCCTTACTTCATGTAGTATAAAACAAGATGGCCGGCTTGAAGCAGCTGTTCCGTTTTTTAGTGCCGTTTTCATGATATTTGTGCTTGTTGCCTGTTTTCATCTTCGTTATTGTGTTCATTATGTATTGGCTGTTATATTCGTATGTGTTTCTTCATCTTGTTTTGGAAATGAGAACAATTAGACTTTTTCTAAGCTGTCTTGCTTCACTGTTTTTGAACAAACTGCCATCACTTGATACTCGCCAGTCAACCCATTTATGCTATGATGGACCCTCATTAATTACTTTAAATGATCACTCCTTGGCTCTCCACTCTACATTGTGCTCTAGACTAAATGAACTGGGACTACATTCATCATTACCTAAATGTAAAAAGAAGCGAAAAAAGAAACGTTGTTTCAAAGCTGGCCGGCGTAGAACAGGAAGAAGAATCCCAGTTATCTCCCTTATTTTGGCTCAACAGTTTAAAAAAATTTTGACCGTTAATTTAGATAACCTAATTCAAATCCCTATTAATTCGTCAACCTTTGTGTCAGCTATCCAAGAAATACCTCTATGCATTGCATTATTCAATGCCCAGTCAGTAGGACCACCGGAAAAGCACACAGAAATAGTTAATTTTATCAACGACCAAAATGTTGACATATTTTTCCTGACAGAAACATGGCTAAAAAACATCAGGCGATGAACCCAAGTGTGCGGATCTAACACCCACTGGTTACTCCATCAAGTCGTTCCCCCATAATTCTCGCGGAGGTGGAATTACTGTCATCTCAAAGAACTCCATGATAAAACATCTTACCTACACCACAATATTCAATTTTGACCACACATCGTTTGAACTAGTCCAAACCACACTCACACTGGAGCAAAGGTCAGTTCATTTTTTTCTGCCTATACCATCCTCGTTCTAGTAGAAAAAACAAGCTGACTGACTCTCTCTTTTTGGAGCAGTTTCCAAATCTCCTGGACTATGGAAATTCGATAGGTGGCAACCTGATTATTCTTGGAGATTTCAACTTTCACTTTGTCCTGGAAACTCAAATACATCAGAACTCATAGATTCCATTAATGTTTTCAACCTCAAATAGTCACTTAACCAACCCACCCATAAACATGGTCACATTATAGACTTGATTCTTCATAGACCTGATGATAACATTCTACGGTCCTCCCTGGTATCCCATGACCTTGCATCAGATCACCTCTGCATTATATACCATCTTGACGTATCAGTCCCTAACCCTCCACCTTTATCTGCTACTAAGAGAAACCTCCGTATGATAAATAGAACCAAACTAATGTACGACATCCAAGCTAACCTAACAACTTGCTTACCTCCTACCGCAGAACAACTCGATAACTGTCTGTGTTCATTGCTTGACAAACATGCCCCAGCTACCAAGTACAGAGTATCAATTCAGAAGTGTTCTCCATGGTATAGCAGTGTTAGGGACCAGCTTCGCACTGCTAAAAGAGACCACCGTAAAGCTGAGAGGCTCTGGCTTTCCATCAGACTCACTATTCATAAGCAAATCTATGAAGTCGCTAAGAAGAATGTCACAAATATAGTCCATACAGCGAAATCAGCCCATTACACTACTAAGATCATGGAAAGTTCCAGCTGCAAAGAGCTCTTCGAGATTATTAACAAGCTAATGTCAAAGAACAAATGTACACCACTTCCAACTATCTTCACTCCAGTCGACCTTCGGGACATGTTTGCAAATTTTTTCCGTGACAAAGTACAAACCATTAGAGATAAGCTTGACACCACAATTTCAATTGACTCGTCATCACCATACAGTTGGGATACAGAATTTGAGCGTCAACCATTAACAGCATTTGAACCGGTCTCTATGGATTTTGTATGTACAATCGTGATGAAGAGTGCACCAAAGTCATGTGAACTTGATCCAATTCCAACATCACTGCTGCTTGAGTGCTTAGATCCAGTATTGCCTTCACTAACTGACGTTGTTAATACCTCTCTCTTATCCAGGGAATTCCCATCATTTTTCACAACTGCCATTGTAAAGCCTCTGCTGAGGAAACCAACACTAGACCATAACGATTTAATGAACTACCGCCCAGTTTATAATCTCCCATTCATATGAAAAATCTTAGAAAAGGTTGTTCTATCCCAGCTTGTATCTCATCTAAATTCAAACAGTCTTTTTAGCAATGTACAATCTGCATATCGCCCTTGCCACAGTACTGAAACTACTCTTCTAACAGTAGTTAATGACATTCTCTCTGCTATGGATAGCGGAAAGATTACAGTCCTCACCCTCCTTGATTTGTCTGCAGCATTTGACACAATAGACCATGATATATCACTTCACTGTCTCCAGCATGTATTTGGCATTCTTGATACAGCCTTACTGTGGTTCAAGTCCTACTTGGTCAACAGGACACAAAATGTATCTGCAAATGGAATACACTCCAGCCCAGTTGATCTATGTTGTGTTGTTCTACAGGGGTCTGTTCTTGGACCTGTTCTCTTCATTCTGTACACTCAGTCACTCTCAAGTGTCATAGATCATCATCCAGTGTCTCACCAATTGTACGCTGATGACACCCAAATATACAAATCTGGCCACCCAACTGAAGTTGATGCTACCATCCAAGGTGTAAAGAGGTGCATTTCTGATGTGAAATCATGGATGACATGTAACAAGCTGCAGATGAATGATGATAAAACTGAGGCCATTCTGATCACAACACAAAGACTTTCTCATTCACATCCTTTAATTCAAACAATAAATATCATCAACGCCAACATTAAATTCACACAATCAGTATGAAACCTAGGTGTTACTCTGGACAGTACTCTCACATTGCACTAACATGTCATGAACATATGCAAGGCTGCATATCTTGAGCTGAGATGCATCAGCTCAATTCGCAAATATCTTTCTCTTGATGCCACTAAAACCTTGTGTGTTCATTAGTACTTTCAAGACTGGACTATTATAATGCAGTTCTGTCTGGTTCATCACAATATCTACTCCAGAAACTTCAAAAGGTTCAAAACACAGCTGCTCGGATCATACTTAGAGTACCACGATCAGAGCACACCTCCCCGCTGCTCTGTACCCTACACTGGCTATCCATTCGATCCAGAATCAAACACAAAATTTGTTCTCTGTGCTACGTTTCACTGTCGGACTTTAGTCCAACATACCTATCCGATCTCACCCATGTGTACACACCAGCAAGATACTTACGCTCCTCTTCTGACAATCGTATACTCATTATTCCCAATATGAAAATAAAGTCATATGGACAGCGTTCTTTTGCATACCAAGGCTCAGCAATGTGGAATGAATTGCCTACTGAACTTAGACACAAAGACACAATGATCACATTCAAGAGGGCTCTCAAAACTCACTTATTTTGACTGCAAGAACAAACTTAAAGACCTAATAATGTTTCCTACCTGAAATATTCTCAGCGTGTTTTTTATTTTTTAATGTTTTTCTAATTTCATGGTGTTTGTTTTTGCAATAATATTATTATATGTTTTTTTATCTTATAGGTGTTTTTTAATGTTGTAAAGCGCTTAGACCTTCTAAAGATTAGGCGCTATACAAAGTCCTCATTATTATTATTACATCAGTACCTGGAGCTTGCAGTTAGGTACATGCTTTACAAAATACATTGCCTGATTTACCTCATATATCTTTCTGCTCTTGTACCCAGAGGGACTGAATACACCACTTGGTTTGTCTTACCTCATACATCATGATGCTTTTGTGACTATTTTGTGTGAATACAGTACCTCATATATCTTGATGCTTTTGTACCTAGAGTGTCTAAATACAGTACATCATTTACCTTTCTGCTCTTGCACCTAATGTCTGAATACAGTACCTGCCTGACATAAGTACCTGATTTGTTCTGTGCTTCATATATTTTTCTGCTCTTTGAACAAAGAGTCTGAATATTTTATCTTATTTTTCTTGTACCTCATATACCTTGTATATCTTTCTGCTTTTGTGACTAGAGTGTCTGAATACAGTGCATCATATATTTTGCTGCTTTTGTGACTAGAGTGTCTGAATACAGTATGTCATATTTTGCTGCTTTTATGACTAGAGTGTCTGAATACTGTACCTCATATATCTTGCTGCCTTTGTGACTAGAGTGTCTGAATACAGTACGTCATATATCTTGCTGCTTTTGTGACTAGAGTGTCTGAATACTGTACCTCATATATCTTGCTGTTTTTGTGACTAGAGTGTCTGAAAACAGTATGTCTTATATTTTGCTGCTTTTGTGACTAGAGTATGTGAATACAGTATGTCATATCTTGCTGCTTTTGTGACTAGAGTGTCTGAGTACAGTACATCATATATATCTTGCTGCTTTTGTGACTAGTGTCTGAATACTGTACCTCATATATTTTGCTGCTTTTGTGACTAGGGTGTCTGAATACTATATCTCATATATCTTGCTGCCTTTGTGACTAGAGTGTCTGAATACAGTATGTCATATATCTTGTTGCTTTTGTGACTAGTGTCTGAATACTGTACCTCATATATTTTGCTGCTTTTGTGACTAGAGTGTCTGAATACTGTACCTCATAGAGCTTGCTGATTTTGCGACTAGAGTGTCTGAATACGGTATGTCATACATATTGCTGCTTTTGTGACTAGGGTGTCTGAATACAGTGCATCATATATCTTGCTGCTTTTGTGACTAGAGTGTGTGAATACAGTATGTCATATATCTTGCTGCTTTTGTGACTAGAGTGACTGAATACAGTACCTCATATATCTTGCTGCTTTTGTGACTAGAGTGTCTAAATACTGTACCTCATATATCTTGCTGCTTTTGTGACTAGAGTGTCTGAATACAGTATGTCATATCTTGCTGCTTTTGTGACTAGTGTCTGAATACTGTACCTCATATATTTTGCTGCTTTTGTGACTAGTGTCTGAATACTGTACCTCATATATCTTGCTGCTCTTGTACCTGGAATGTCTGAATGCAGTACATGTTTTGTTTGTACATCACATATCTTGCTCTGCTTTTGTGCTGAGAGTGTTTGAATTGTGTACCTCATTTATTTTGCTGCTCTTTGTACCTAGAGTGTCCGAATATTGTGCCTGATTTGTCATGTACCCCATAATATATCTTATTGCTCTTGTACATAGAATAGCTGTATACTGTACTTGATTTGTTTTGTACCTCAAATATCTTGCTGCTGTTGAACCTAGAGTATGAATATTGTAGCTGATTTGTCTTGTATCTCATATATATTGCTGCTGTTGTACCTAGGGTGTCTGAATATTGTACCTGATTTGTCTTGCACATTATATAGCTTGCTACATTTTTACCAAGCGCATCGGAGTACTGTCAACAATTTATATCTAAGATGGCTGACTGATTGATCTTAGATTAAAGTCACGTTTAACCAATTGGCCGTATGTGACTGATATCCAAGATGCCTAACTCTGGTATTATACATTATTGTTGCATACCACAAATATAAAACTTCGTCTTTTTAATTGAGGGTTAATCACCTGGTATTAACACATTAACCCCTGGAGCTTTTTGTCATTTTTGCCTGAAAATCGAGTAGGAAACACATTTTGAAAGCTATTTCTAAATAGACTCGAAAACACCAACTGTCTGGTCATCTTTCAATAACATACTGCCTAGTTGTGTTAGAAACATCATTTTTTATTGGCTATTTGACTTGCGCATGAGCAGAAAGGTAAAAGTTGGATTTTTTATTTGTTTTTTATTTGCTAAACAGAGCCATTATTTTTGTATGGAGACCACTCTTTATTCCAAATGCCCATCTTATCCTACTTTTTGCAAAGGCTCATCTGTCTGTTTGCCATTCATACCGGTTTGCCTTAGATCTGTAACCAAAAAGTCTAAAATCCAGATAACAAAATCGAACTCCAACCACTGGTGAATTTTGGGTTTAAAAAAAAGTTGGGTCCAAAAAATGAGGTTTTTCTATCTGTATTTTGTAGTGCAACTAGATATTCCAGATTATTTGGTATCATTGAAGAGCTACATTTGTCAACCTTTCTAAAATACCACCCACTTTAGTGTATCATGCATGACCATGATGCTACAGAGCTCGGCAGTAGGCTACTACCTCCTGCCCCGTTAAGTCGTTGCAAGTGGTTAATGTGTTAACACATGGTAGCTATGGCACATACACTGTTAGTCTAATTTTCTGATATTGACTATAGTTAGAATATACCTCCTCATTTGTTTGTACACCCTATTGATTAAAAAACTGAAAAGCACAAATGAGATAAAATGTGCACAGAACTTGGTTTATTTATAGATTTATAATTTCAAACCTGATTATGCCCTGGTGGGACCCTAACACCATTATCATCTGTGCATTTAATTCCAAACAGAAGTTTTCAGTGCAAAAGGCAACCCTGTTTGCCAGTCATTTTCAGTTCCTGGACAAGTCCATTTTCAGCAAAGGGATGTATGCACAACTACACATGTATGTACATAGAAGGAAAATACTAGGTAGTCTGCTTCTAATATTTACAATGTCGAATCAAGCAGAGGAAGGTAATGACAACTACAAATTTGCCTTTGACTTGGATTTAGAAGCGAAGTAGTTTCTATGTACGTGTGCAATGGATATTACTCTAAACTCTCAACATTACGGTAATTTATGGAATTATCTGGCAGTTATCGAATAGGATGAAATACATCACAATGGTGTCTGAGGAAATCAACTCATCCATAGTGTATACAACATGGCACCGTGTTAGTATGGAAAGCCCGCTAAGCATGAAAGGTGCAGAGAATGACAGTGGTAGGGCTATGCTGGTCACATTCAGATTAGAAAATATCAATCAATAAATAAATTGACCAAGTTCTGTGCACTTTTTATCACATTAAAGAATTCCGTTATTGAAATCGATGGGGGGGGGTTACAAATAAACGGGGAGATATATTCAGACTATAGTCCATATCAGATACAGACATGTTCGTATCAGAGATTGACATAACCTCAAGTATGTTGCATTGCAGGATTTCTTGAACAAATGAAGAAAAAGGTTGTTCAGTGCAATAAAAGCAATAGTTACCAGTGAAGAGGGCAATATCTTTGGTCCATATCATCCTGGTGGCCCAGTCTTTGCCCTTCTGGCAATCCATACCCAGTGATATTAACCTTTTCATATGTAGCTATTGTCTTATTGTATTACTATTTTACTGTACCTGATATATATCTGTCCTGGTGTTCTTGCATGTCTTACATAATGAATGCACTTAGAGGTCAACATTGCTGATGGTGCTCTGAATTATGGTGTATTTTCTGACCAAGATTGACTCAGACAGGGGCATACTTTTTTCCACATGTGAAAACCTAAAAGTAGGAATAAAGATACAGATCTCATTTCTGCCATCTTACTTCATTACATTGATTGAGGCTAAATGCCATGACACTACAGTGTCAGCCATTTTGCTTATTTGGAATAGAGGGTTGATCTTGGTCATGCTTTGGGCAGAAAAAGTATGTTGAAAGATCATAACCAAGTTAATACAAATGTAAAAAAGGAACTACTGTAAAACTTATTCCAGGCCAAAGCATTGTCTAACCATAGCCCAGGTCAGTACATGCACTGAAAAGTACCTTTGTTTAATCTCTCTGTTAAGACACACCTCTGTGAAGAGCGCATTAGACAGTTGGTGAAGTCCATTTATAAAAATGCTTTAGATCATAAATCATTGTGTCAGAGCAGTAGATAATAAATTCATTCATTTGAAACAATAAGTTTGAGGGTTGCAAAATACATTATTGAAATTTTCTTTCAGGAAGCAGTAGCTCTGTACCACTAGTGATGATAGAGGCATTCAAATCAGAACAAACTAGTCCTCCCACAGAGTATGTATACTATTCTCTCTTTCTCTCTGTCAAACTGTCTGTCTGTTTCTCTCATGATACCAAATACTTGTTAAAATGGTACTAGCAGCAACCTCACTTGGTGCTCAGCATTAAGAGGTTAGTCCTATGACTGGTTGATCTGGTGTCATGTTAATGTACATGTCTGCAGCATGGTGTCCCAGTGCTAGACATAAGTATAGACTGTCACACTGCAGACATTGTAGCAATATGACTGAAAAATTATTGAAGCTATGTTAAAAATCCAAATCACACGCACACAATCTCTCTCACATTCACATAGTGACAGCCGTTTTTTTTTTGTGTGCACCATTATTTAATGGTACATGCTTGTTCTAATGATACAGCTAATTCATTAATGATACAGATAATTCATTAGCTAATTTGTCATAACCAGCTGATAAAAAAATCATGGCGATAATGTTGCATTATAAGGTTTGAATCTTTGTCAATGTTATTGACTTAAGATGTTCGCTATCTCCACAGAGTTTTAGGGATATAGTGATACCCTTAATCTGTCCATTCAGACCCATCTGTCAGTCTTGTAATCCTTTTGTTTTATCATTAGATGGAAATGCACTAAACTTGGTTCTGTACATGCTTACATTATCCTGATTATATTTAGAGCCTCACATTGAGATGTGTGAGTTGTATAGTAATCACATATTTTACCCATCCATCCATCCATTCACAGTTCTAGTAAGCAGTGTAGCTATGTAACCCTTGCATCTAACTGGATGAATTAGGTTGGGGTGCCTTTTAAAGGTGTCATCCATTCAGATCAAAGTTTTATGAATTTTCACTCATTTCCATCATTATTACATCCCCACTACTGCGGACCTTTGTAACCAGCTCAAGAATCAGTCAACATATTCTGATGCATTTCGGCGTATACTTTAACTCATAGACCCAGATGTGCCAAGATGGCGTGTGCATGGTCTCATAGACCCAGATGTGCCAAAATGGTTTGTACATTGTCTCATAGAGCCTTTTATGTGTCTTGTCAACTCCATTTTGTCATTGCTGTTGAGTAAAAGAAAAAAACTGAATTTACTATAAATTTCATAACTGGTATTAGTTATGTTAATTAAGGTCATATCTTCATGTGAGATTTGCTTGTAATGGATACAGCTCAAGAACCAGTCAAGATATTTTGATGCAGGTAGGTGTGAACATTGTCTTATAGACTTGCATGTGGTTTATATGAGGTTCGTCTCATTTAGAAGATTATTGGTTTTTGTTTTTGTTTGTTTTAATGGTGCTTTTAGTACATCATTGGCTGTAAATGGGACTTGAGTGCCTTTCCCAAGGACACATCAAGGTAGCTGACCCAAACTGGCAATGACCAATAGCGAACTTTGAATTTGTTGCACAACCATATTACAAGTGTTCCTCCTCATTCAGAATCATTAGTGCCCTGTAATTGCATGTCCTTCTGAATTGTTTCTGCAAGTTAACGTCACCAAAATATGTTGGATTTCAATCAGAACTGGCATTGGGCGTCAAAATTATACAACCTAGGTTTGATTTCCAGCATTCCACAACATCATTTACAAGAGTTATGGCCCCTGATGACCATCCTCCTGACCTGCTTTCCACAGCATAACTTTACTGAGCTTTGGTGCATTGAGCCAAATTTTGCATGCAAATTTATAGTGACGAACCCTTGAATTTTAAGATTTCCGAGTTAACGTTTACAATAGTTATGGGACTTAATTGACCATGCTGCTTCCTTTGTTTTCTGCAGCATTGCTTTAATAAGAAACATTGCATTTCAGTCAGTGTTATTTTGTACCGCTATATTTATGTAACATTGAAACATTTGGATTTCCAGTATTCCTTATCATCATTTAGAGGACTTGTGGGATCCAAATTGCTCATTTACAGACTGTAGTGTTCCACTTGAAATTCTTATGTTTAAGGTTACAAAGTGCAAATTGTAAAGAGCAGGGCCATTTGCATTGTGCCTCTCACTACTATCTCTAGGTGACTTTCAGTATTCTTAAGAAGTGTTCCAGAGGGGTGAAGAGGTCAGATGTGTTAAGATTTTGCTTATACTCTTACTGATTAAATATGTTTGAACTGTCACTCCCATATTGACAACTAAATAGATTATGGCCCATGGATGAGAAGCTCATCAAAAATGTAATCATTTCAAGGCCAACTTTCAAATGAAACGTTTTTATAATGAAAATATAATATGTTGGATTTGGCCTAGCCATCCAAATTACATATGTAAAATAACAGAATTTTGTCACATTCAACAATCTAGTTCACCTCTTGATTTCTAACAATCATTAAAAGAACGAATAAGATCTAAATGAGTTCATATTTTCATTCAGCATAGATTTTGTTCCTTTAGCCATTTTCTTTCTAATATACTAAAAGATTCTTTTTCAGAGTCAGTACTTGACTGTACACAAGCTTTCAGGTATTTTTATAGAACTTTCTTTAGCTATTTTTGTAATTGTCAGACCAAGTGCCAAGAAAATAAAGGCAGAGACCCCAATAACTCAGATCCATGCCTCCAAGTCTGTTCCTAACTCTCCCAAGATCATCCAGAACTTTCAGACTGCCTTCAGATGTTATGAACTTCTACACTCCTCACAGGATCTTCAGAGAGGTCAGGCAAAATTTTCTGTTAGGAACACTTCAGTAGGTTGACCAGGATGGAGCCTTGTGGATTGTTAACTCATGCAAAAATATATGCAGTGGATATTTCACAGCATTGGGAATTAAGCAATGCTTAACCTATTAACCAAGTAACGTAATGTCTTACCAATTCTGACATGCAGTTGATTAAAAAGACCTGAAATTGACATAAGTTTCATAATTGTCATCAATTTATCTTTAGAACAGATTGTTAGCAGAAATTAAATGCAAATTGTAAGGGTTGAACATTTACTTACTGTTGGTTATGATAAGGAGTGTTGATGATGATGGAGATGATGATGATGAATGCATGATATAAAAATTATATTTATATCTATCGACATGTATCTATTTGAATGTCTGTACAGTTAACCTGAACATTCCTTAAAAATTATATATCTTTTTGTCAGTGCATTTGCATGTCTCTTTTGTGTAAGGTTGAAGAATCAAATCAGTACTTTTTTATAATTGTGACCAGGCAAATATAGATTGTTTGATTAACTAAAAAATAAATGAATCTGCAAAATTATCTAAATTTGACACAAGCATTAACCCAAGTATGTCAGGAATTCTCTCACAACATTTACCTGGTTTAAATGAAAGAAATAATCGTAAATGGAAGAAAGATAAACTTTTGCTGAGCATACCTCTTCAAATTAGGTTCATTTGTAATGCAGTCTGAGTGGACAACAACTTTGTAGTGAGGACAAATGTTATTAGTGATTACGTCTTGTTTAGTACAAAATATAAGTTCATTTAACATGCATACAAATTTAATAGCCCTAACTTTATTATTTTCATCTTAATTTTCAGATTTCATAAGTTTATGCCAGAACTGGAGAATGGAGACATGGAGTTGGATGGGACATTTTCAGACAGACATGTTTCTTTATCAGGTTAATGTATGATCCTGCAATAACCTATAACACATTAACCCCTAGCAACGACTTAACGGGGCAGGAGGTAGTAGCCTGCTGCTGAGCTCTGTAGCATCATGGTCATGCATGATACACTAAAGTGGGTGGTATTATAGAAAGGTAGACAGATGTAGCTCTACAATGATACCAAATAATCTGAATATCTAGTTGCACTACAAAATACAGATAAAAAAAACTCCTTTTTTGGACCCGACATTTTTCTACCCAAAATTTGACCGTGGTCGGAATCCGATTTTGTGTCTGGATTTGAGACTTTTTGGTCTCAGATATAAGGCAAACCGGTATGAACGGCAAACAGACAGATGAGCCTTTGCAAAAAGTAGGATAAGATGGGCATTTGGAATAAAGAGTGGTCTCCATGCAAAAATAATGGCTCCGTTTAGCAAAAAAAAATAAAAAAATCCAACTTTTACCCTTCTGCTCTGTGCGAGTCAAATAGCCAATGAAAAATGATGTTTCTAGCAAAAATAGACAGTATGTTATTGAAAGATAACCAGGGATTTGGTGTTTTCGAGTCTGTTCAGAAATAGCTTTTCAAAATGTGTTTCCTACTCGATTTTCAGGCGAAAATGACAAAAGGCTCCAGGGGTTAATGTGTTAATAGATATTTGAAATGTATGAAACATGTTGATAAATACAGCTAGTGGCATATTGTATTGACTTAATAAGTTTCATAATAATGGCAGAGGAACACAAGTTTGAGATTTTGTTTGTCAAACAACATTACAGAGTTTGCATTTTTAATGGCCTTTCGTGGTATTATCTCGGTGTGTAATAACACATTTATGACCATGTAATAAAATATTTATAACATAAAATTCTGGTGCTTAGAAAATTTAATTCCTATGCAATAGAACATTTTCTCTTGTACCAGTAAATGCATGACACTTTTATTCTGTGAGGGCGATGATTTGCATTATGCTTGTTGTATCTTATTAAGAATAGTTGCCAAAAGAGAAATAGTGCACCAACTTGTTATCGTAGGATTAGAGTTACAAACAGAATGTATCTATTTACAGTTCACTGATTTTAATTTATATTAACTATGTACTGAAAATTTCATGAAAATTCAATGATAAATATTTTCTTTTTTGACTATTTTACTTTTTTTTTGTAATATTGTGACAGTCACTAGGATTTAGGAACCTCAGACTTGAAAGCTGTAACAGATATTATTTAAAAACATACATCTTGTTAGGGATATAGGGTCACTGGAGTTTAGAATAAGTTAAAGTTTTAATGATGTGTGGGTAGAGTAGGTTAATTCAAAATGTTATTCTGTATTCATTTCAGGGGTCTTATCAAGAAGCTATCCGTCATCTTCAGAGCTACTCTCTTGGGTCAAAAAACAAACCTCAGGTACATATAACTACCTGCCCAGAAAATAAATTATTCTTGCAGTTATTTATGTACAATAGTTTAGGCCAGATTCATGTCCATATCGAGTTGATACGTAGGCTTGTGTGAATGATATTATTGAACCGTGATTAGTGTGTGTAAGCACACTCTAGTTCATTTAGTGTAAATAATATTTGCATCTGCAGCTAAGTATCAGTGTCTATAAATGTTATAGTTATCTAATTAGTTTTGTGGTTTTGGCATTCTGAACAATGCCACTCATTTGATATATGCAGGTAATCAGTTGTCATGGAAGATTCCATTTTTGATGCAGGACTGAGTGGCCATTGGAGCTGTAATGTGGAAGAGGTAAAAGACATGAGCATCACCAGATTTTCATTAATTGGTTTAAAATTTCTAATTAATGTCTGTTTGTGGTATGATTTATCTAATACACACAACCATGACCCACAGGGTGGATTACATGTACTCAAAGCAGTCTTTTCAGTATGTATTGAATAAATGGTGTTGCTCTGTATGTTGATACAAATAGTGCTGATATCATTTGTGCATGAAACTAATTAGGTAATTTCATCCACATTTTGAGGCACGCATGTGAAAGTTCTCTGAGCTACAGAATTGGATATCATTAGCATTGCTGAGCTGAATGAACTATAATATTCAAATCATATACATGTAGAAACTGGTTGAAACCCAAAGTTGATTATATAACTCCCACCTCCAGTCCATTATTTTTGGCTCTGTTGAACTTGGTTTGGGTCAAGATGTTAAATAATATGGAGAATTACTTACTATACTTGATTGGATTGTGATATGGGTCATATGATAACTAGACTAGGGATTTTTAAGTGATTTGAGATAGTAGTATGAACTATATTGGGTGACTTGAGATAATAGTGTAAACTAGGTCATGTGATGAGATAGTGGTGTGAACTAGGTAATGTGATGAGATAGTGGTGTGAACTAGGTAATGTGATGAGATAGTGGTGCGAACTAGGTCATGTGATGAGATAGTGGTGTGAACTAGGTCATGTGATGAGATAGTGGTGTGAACTAGGTAATGTGATGAGATAGTGGTGGGAACTAGGCCATGTGATGAGAGTGGTGTCAACTTGGTCATGTGATGAGATAGTGGTGTGAACTTGGTCAAGAGAGCTTTTGTCTCACAATGATATGTTATGTATATGGGTACAATTTTTCATGTATCATAATTTCAAAAATATAACTATAAAATGTCCATGGTTACCATAGATATTCTCTTATAAGTTGAGTCCCTCTGGAAACAACATAGAACCTGATCTGTCATTGCATAATGTGCCAGCTGATGAGGGTCTGTGTTGTTTGTTCTACTGTTCAGTCCTAAGAAATTGCATGGACCCAGATCTGCTTGGACATTATGCAATGACAAATCTGGGTGTGCATTTTGTTAGCAGTAGATTTTAACTTGTATGTGTGGGTTGTTTCAGTAAAATATTCATGGGACCAAGGAAAGTACTTTTAATATAGAATAATCACCCATAGTTGCAGTTTAGAATTGTATGTTGTTTTCATATGAACTCTGGGGGTAATCTGAGCACCATAGCATATATTTTTTTTAAAGTGCCATCCCTGAATACCATGTATGCCTAAATGGAATAGCCCTGACCATATACAGTATTTTCTTTCTCTTTGTCTACAAATCAGATTTTGCATATACTGTGTTTCAGTTCAGGAACTCCTTACAGTTGGCCTCATTCTTCTACTGCATGAACAATTATTCAGTAAGTATTGGTTTAAGATTTTTAACTGATATTGTTTATTGTATATGTACCAGTAACTTACACAATGAATACTTTTTGGGAATTAGATGGTCTTCATGGCTAAGAAAACCAGATGGCCAGGTGGAAACCATCCTGAATTTTCCACAATATATACATGGCATCGAAACCAGACATAATGTGAAGCAAGTAAACTTCCACTGTGTTACATTAGTTTTTAACTATTCAAAGAAGACCTTACTCTTCTACCAACTTATTATGCAATATTTTATGGTATTTCATGTATTCAGTGCCTTTACTTGCAAATTATCTGAAATTTAAATTTTGTATTTTTCATTTTTAATTAACAAACAAACAACATACTGTTCCCCTAAAATACTTCCATATTTAATTATTAAGAACAAAGAAACTCATGACCTGCTTTTTAAAAAAAAAATTGGGAAATATTGTCTAGGCTAATCAGATGGTGGGAATTGAACCTAGAACTTTCTGTTAGTGAGTTCGTTGTCTTAACCACTGAGTCAATACAGCTACCATGGCTAAGAAACTCAGTAGTCTTCAGGTTATTACTCCAGGAGCAGGGCCATAGTAGAGTAAGGAAAGACCCAGGAATCCATGCTGACTGCACAAATTAACTCCCTTTAGGATGCCAAGTGAGTACAGATACTTTAATGGTGGAGCTATGGACAGCAGTGTCTCTGTTATGAAATAGGGCCTAGTCTCCATGGGGTAGGTAGAAATCTTCTTATCCAGTCATGTGGCCAAGGCACATATTCTCAAATTTGGAACTGTAGTCTAAGGTCCTAAATTTTGTTTACTTTTATGTGTATTTTCACTCTGAATTAAAGTACATCAATAGAAATATAAGGATATTCCTAGAAATAGATTTGTACAGATTATCCCAAACAATAGAATTGTTTGGATTATCCTTGCTTTTGTTTCACTTTTTGCTTACCAAAGGTCAATATCGTAAATTTATTTAGAACTTCATATCAGGGGCCTAATTCGAACATTTTGAATTTGTAAATCTTATTTACATTCCAGGTCTAGAAGCCTTTAATATCACAAACAGTACTGCCAGATTCCTGTAGGGCAATCAAAATATAAGCCCTTTTCTTAGATTGCTTAATGTAAGTGACAGACATACTTCAGAAAGTGTATCAATTTTACAGTTTTAAAATGAATTACATATTTGTTTTTCAGAACTGTTGAAATATGAGGTCTGATTTACATTTCTTTTTGCAGCGTGCTTGTGAATTAATACTGGACGTAATACAAAGTCTTCCGGAGACATCACATTCTGTAGAAGCAAGTAACGATGCATCATCTACCATGTTTGTCAAGACATTAGGGCGCCATCTAGTGTTCATTTCGTGTACTGAGGCAGAAATCCTTCCTTTCTGCATACAGCTATTATTATCATGTTTCAAGGTAAAATACATTACGATGAAACATAGTTGGTCACCATGAAATTTTTTGGAAGTAATATTCATTTTAAAATAATTTATAATTTTAATGTCCTTTCTTGAAGTGAATATGAAGGACTGTGAAGTCGATACAATGGGTATTTTTCTTTTTACAAAAAAGGCTTAGAATCATTCTCTTACAAGAATTAATACTATTGTTTTAGAATATGAAAAATGACATTTCACAAAAAAATATACTTTCAACATTAAGTTATAAACATAGTGAACGTGGAGTGTGATACCAATGCAGATCTTGTGTGTTTGATGTAATAGATGATCTTATATTAGTGCTCATTCCAAATGAAATCGATGAAAATAGTTGAGAAATTTCCATGGAAAGCTAACAATTATTTGATGAGTTTCAGACATTTTATTTGAAGTGAAGACAAGTGTAAGGTTATACAAAATCACATGACAGAAATTCAGATTTTATTTGATGAAACTACATAATTGTGTAATCAGTTACTTTGAGTTAGATTGGGATGCATCAGTCATTACAGCTTTGCCTTGTAATATTTCTTGTTATTTCTGTCCTAAAGAGTGTTTATGTTTGTGATTTGGAGTTTTAATGTAACTTTAAAAACATTTCATTCGTATCACTACAATGTCTGCAGTGTGGCAGTTTATAGTGATGTCCAGCATCATGCTGTGGACATGGAGCATCATGTCCCACCCAGTCACATTATCCTGACATCAGGCCTACCAGCCTAACACTAACCTCTTAATGCTGAGTGCCAAGCGAGGCAGCTTCTAGTACCATTTAAGTCTTTGGTATGACTTGGCCGGGGTTCAGACCTGTCTGAGAAAAGGATATTAATCTAGATAACAGTCATGTAGCAAAACATTCTTTGGCCCATTTTTAATCAGTGTGTCATTCATCTCATTCAGCATTATTTAATTATTGAAAAGTGCATTCAGTCTTTGTAATCACAAGTGAAGTAATTCCCATATAAAACATTCTGGAAACTTGACCTTCTCTTTTTGAGAAACATCTGACCAGTTTATTGGGTCATTATAATGTAAGTTCATTTTTCTGGATCTTAAGAAGAGACTGATTAAAAACAGGTTAACCTTTATACAGGAAGGCAAGATGATCACTATTAGGGTAGCTGGTATCTTCTCTCTCATTTCAGGAAAAGGCATTCAGTTTGCGATCGACAGACAATGCTGTTGGGCACATGATAGTTCTAATGCAGTATAGCTGGCCTAGACATGAAGGGTTGTTCATGCAAGCCGTCAAGAAAATTCAGAAGCAGGGACATTTTACCTACAATTCATTTTTTAATTATGTCATCAGTATCCTTTACCTGTTGGAACCATATTTGGGACCATGTTGGAACCATATATGGGACATTTGGGACCATGTTGGGACCATATATGGGACATTTCAGAGAAGCCAGATCAGGAGATTTACAAAATTATATCAGAAGATTTCACATGGTTTCAGGAAGATTGTATTGACTCAGACTTTAATACTGTATATACTTTCTTGCAAGTTGAGTCCAACAACAAGTTGTACAGATTAATACTGTTTTCTGTTGTGTAGATCTTTTGTCTTTTTTTTAATTAGACTGATAATAGACTGACCACTGTGTTGGGGAACACCATTCCAAGACCACCATATAATCAAACATTTCTGGTTATCAGATAATCTAGGAACTTTAAATATAATGTTCTTAAAAAGAAAATAAAACTTGCACACATGCACATATTCATATAGCATGCAATCTCTTCAGATACACAATTGGGATACATAAACACATGTATACAGTGTCTGGGTGGTAGACTTGGTGATATTTACTTCCTGTTTTCCTAAAAATCCCAATTGCAAGAAGAAAATGATTCTTATACAAGTTACTTATTCATGACTGAGCTCCATTTTTGAAGAAATTGGTCCTCTTTATTATATGACTTAGCAGTGTTTTTTTGAATAATCTAAATGGAAGGATTTTGTATTATGAATACTTGTTGCAGATTATATAATAAGATGATTGTTCTGTGTACTAAATATTAGAGGACAACAAATAATTATATTGTTTTACTGATTATCTAAAGAAAACATGTGAGGTGTGAAATTTTGTGACACTATTGTAGTTTAAAAAGCTTAGACTCTTGGAATGATATGTTGATATTTAAATGTCATCAATTTCTATGGTAGATATGTTACTCATCATGGGTTATCTGTCTTAAGCTATTTTTGAAGGAAAAAAACCTTGTTTCTTTAACTGTGGCATAGATATTGATATATTGGAAGAGTTCGCATTCATCCAGACTCCAGATGGGGGAAAGGTGAATTTGGACATACTTCCTGTCAGTGCCAAAGCTATAGCACAGTAAGTGACTGCAAAACTTGGTAGATTTGCTCATCAGATCTCTAATTCAGTAACAGTACTATTTACCACAATGGATCTCAGTTTATTGGAAATGCCCTTCTGTGTCAAATAGCTGGTCTAATGGAAGTTAGGAATTTTATAAGCAGAACAATAGCATAAAAATTTACTTCATCATTGAGATGATGTGTAAGTTCACAAGGGGTAGTCATATTTAATGGGGGTGAGGGTGCATTTGCATGTATTCTGAGCACGTCAGACCACAGGGGTTTTCTTGTAAGCAATGTACTGTATTGAACATGTATAACATAACACTTTAGATTCAAGCCAACAGTTGTAAATGTGTGATTTGGATTTGTAATGTAGCTTTAAAAAAATTCCATCATAATGCTGTGATGTCTGCAGTGTGGCAGTTTATAGTAATGTCTATCACTGGAGTATCATGCTGCAGACATGTAGCATCTTGTCCTTACCGGTCACATTATCCTGACACCAGCCAGACCATCACAAAAGCTATCCTCTTAATGTTGAGTGCCAAGCGAGGCAGCTGCATGTACCAGCTGATACGAATTGG
Source organism: Sinohyriopsis cumingii (assembly GCA_028554795.2). Taxonomy (NCBI): domain Eukaryota; kingdom Metazoa; phylum Mollusca; class Bivalvia; order Unionida; family Unionidae; genus Sinohyriopsis; species Sinohyriopsis cumingii. The sequence continues at coordinate 83,862,923 of CM068831.1, forward strand.
ACGGGGTTTAAAACTGTGACCTCTCGCATGCAAGGTGGATGCTGTAACCACTTAGGCTGTCGGAACAGTCCCTACAATTGTATGATGAGCTGACATATCAGACTGCATGCTGTTAATTCTACTGTTAATTTAATTGAAGAGGTTGGACCCTGATCCGGGTCTATACTGTTTTCTGTTAGATCTGTGTTATACATTAATTTGAAGAGGTTGGACCCTGATCGGGGTCTATACTGTTTTCTGTTAGATCTGTGTTATACATTAATTTGAAGAGGTTGGACCCTGATCCGGCTCTATACTGTTTTCTGTTAGATCTGTGTTATACATTAATTTGAAGAGGTTGGACCCTGATCCGGGTCTATACTGTTTTCTGTTAGATCTGTGTTATACACAGGTGGATCAAATTAAGAATGATTGGCTATGATGTATTCAAGTATCTAACTTCTTGAAAATTGACATTTATACGTAGCTGTGGCTGTAGGTGTTTCATTATGACATAAAATATTTACAAAATGATGTGCATTTTATAAGTACACTTATGCAAAATATAATGTTCTATAGAATACATTTCTTTGATAACATTAATGTTAAGGAATTAACTGTCCGGACATTAAAATTTCAGCCCCCCAGCAAAATTTGGCTTTACCATCAATGTATAGTATATTAGGTATTAAAAATGGTATTTATGGGGAGTAACTTATAATTATCTTTCCCATCATTGCTGGATGGATACCCATATACAGATGTTCATCAGTTTAATCTTTCACGTGGTACAAGTTACAACTTACAGACATACCTCCCAAAATCCATTGGATTTCTCTGGACTTTTCACCCATCTGTCTGCAAAGGTTGTGATTGTATTTTTGGTCATGGGATTATGTCATTTATTTGTTATGATATCCCATCATGTAGGTTGAAAGAATTAGAGTGTAAGTATTGTATTTTTGGTCATGGGATTATGTCATTTATTTGTTATGATATCCCATTATGTAGGGTGAAAGAACTAGAGTATAAGTATTGTATTTTTGGTCATGGGATTATGTCATTTATTTGTTATGATATCCCGTCATGTAGGGTGAAAGAATTAGAGTATAAGTATTGTATTTTTGGTCATGAGATTATGTCATTTATTTGTTATGATATCCCATCATGTAGGGTGAAAGAATTAGAGTATAAGTATTGTATTTTTGGTCATGGGATTATGTCATTTATTTGTTAAGATATCCCATCATGTAGGTTGAAAGAATTAGAGTATAAGTATTGTATTTTTGGTCATGGGATTATGTCATTTATTTGTTATGATATCCCATCATGTAGGGTGAAAGAATTAGAGTATAAGTATCAACTGTGTTAACTTTGAAATAGTTCTGTAAAATATTATGGACAAACATACTCCAATAAAAGATACTGATACATATAAAAAACCATTACCTTCTGTGAACAGAGAACTAATTAAAATTATATATGCTAGGCATGTTTGCAAAAATACACTCAGTACTGATCATGCAAAGTCTGCGAAGACTATAGAATTCAGAGAAATTTGGTAAACAAATTTAATAAAGGAAAAGTCTCGAGCATATGGTTTAGAGAGATGTGTATGTGGGGCAATAAATCTTGGAACTTATGGTCTTTTGTAAAGACATTTTTCTAATGTTTCAACAGTCAAGACAGGGTCATTCTTGTTAAAGGTACAAAAATTGTCAATAATACCATGGAAATATGTGAAATATTTAATAATTTTTAAAATATAAATACGGTATTAGACAATGGAAAAGATGTTCCTTGTGATCCTTTAACACATCAGAATATCAAGGCTATTAGGGACAGTAGTAATATGGATACACTTATTGACTTTAAACAAGTTTAGTGATGAGAAGTGCATAAAATGATAAGTTTAATTTCCTAAAAAGGCTTGGGAGAGATCAAATTACTGTTAAACTGTTATATTCTGGGGCACCAATTCTAGCTAAGCTATCTGTCAAATTGAAAGATGCTAGTTAAGATGTAGGGTGCCTTGAGTAGATGGACAGAAATCCAAAACGGGATTCCTCAGGGATTAATCCTGGAACCTTTACTCTTTATGTTTCTGTCAATTATATCTTTTATTTTATTAAATATGGCTCTTTATATAACTGTGCTGATGATAAAACTGTGTCCTTTTCTTTACTGGACTTTAACACTGATTGACAAACTTGAAGAAACACATTCCAACATTCTGATTGAGTATTTCACTGCAGACAAATGAAAGCCAACTCTGATAAGTTTCAAGTGTGAAACCGCTACTTAACATAAGCCTATGCTATTATAAGATAGTACATTTTTTTAAAACTGCTAGCAATTGACATTGATCATAATCTGCATTTTCATTCACATGTATCCCCACCCCCCACTCTCAAGCCATGATGATGACAGTATATATGCTACCTGTTTGTTTTGTCTGTTTGTGTCTTACTATCAGGTTCCCTAATTTAATTTCATTTCTTTGTAATTAAGGCAAACATAGTGTTTTACCTTTAATTTTCATTAACTTATCCTTCAGATTATCCTATTACAGTGGTTTTTAATTTTCCTAAATACTTATACGGGCATGACAAGAGAAGTTGGTCCCTTTTTTGGCAACTCAGTGGGCTTACCCCACCCCCCATGCTGCTGTTTTAGTGTATGGGCATTTCTGCTGACCTTGCCACCTTGCCAGAACTTTCTGTCCCCTAACCACACCCATATCAACCAACTATGTCATGAGCTTGCTGACTGACCATCCATTGCTACTATTGACTGTAGGCGGCTTGTTACGAGTTGGTCTATGAACTGGCTGACCATTCCGTCTTATAATGTCTGTTATTGGGATTTATTTAACTGGTCTATGAACTGGCTATCCATTGCCTCTTTTGAACTGACATCGGTTGTGATAATAAGTCAGACTGCAAACCAGCTGACTGTTCCATCATTTTCAGCCTTCTGTAGGGATCCATCCATTTTGTCAAATCATATTGCCAGACCACCGCTTGTTCCTTCAGCAATCCAGGCTCCACTAGCAACCATCTATCAGTTGAAACAATGGGGTTACAATTTATAGCTTATCCAGTGGCCAGGTACCTGAACAGACTCAATGACTACTTTGAGTCTATTTTCTGTTTTGCAGACAGAGAACAGTGACCAGAGGTGTCAACAAAGGAGTGAAAGAAGATTTCAGGGTCACTATGGAGAAACAAGTCAGAAGAAGTGATGAGTCAGTGGAAAAAGTCATTCGATTGTTTCTGACTGAGGAGAAGAACTCATTACTTGAAAATCTCATGTAAAGAGAGAGAGCGAGAATGAGAGGGAGAGAATGAGAGTTAGTTTGCATTGTTCTGTTGATGACTCTTTGTCTGCATTAAAAATATGTCAGTCCTAAAGGTTTTTGTTGTTCTTTTTTATCACACCAAAGGATGATCTCTTCTACAATACATTATGTTCATTATTTAGATACAATTCAAATAGAAACTTGAAACTAGCTGAACTCAGTTTTCATCAAGCTTGTCAGAAATACTGCATCTTTGTTTGCCATTAATATTATGAAACACTCTCTGTATACAAAATATGCTAAGCATAGAAGTAATTCTGAAACTTCATAATAATTGGAATTTGTATCTTTTGTATCGTAAATTATCCTGTGTTAATTCAAAGTTTTAACGGGGCCCCGAGTGGCCGAGTGGTCTAAAGCGTTCACCGTTCTGGATCACTGCCATCTCACCTCTGTCTGCGTGGGTTCGAGTCCAAGGCTCAGCTAGCGTGGGTATGTGGGAAAGCCTGCCAGTAGCTTCTCATGGGTCGGTGGTTCTTCCCTGGATTTTCCAGGGTTCTTCCTCCACCAGTTATACTGGCCGACATGTATAGCCTATCTTGTGCTGAAAAATGGCGTTAAACCCTAGAACAATAACAACAACAACAACAAATTTTTAACTTAATGTTTTACCAGTTAAAAAGCTGTGTGTGAGTGTATTCAACACCTACTCTATTTCTTTAAATAAAATATTGGCATGTGGCACTACATTTAATTGGCAGTAAAATTTAAAGAGAAAAATCATTAGTACATTATTTGCCAATGATAAACTATAAATAACTTATTTAAACTAAAAATAACCTATTAAATTGTGATATGTTTTTACTGTGCTTTCAATAGACTTGATAAACTTGATTATATATATATATATATATATATATATAATGGGGGTTGACACTTGAATGCCTTAATCTAATGATGCCTTTGTTGTGCATGTTTTCACAATGGGATCACTAGAAGGTCAGGTAACCATGTTTACTGGAAAGACAATGCCTTTACAGTTTCACTTTTGTAATTAAATTTAAGCCAGCTCTAGGTACCTTTTTTCTAGCTTTCGATAAAATATATAATCTTCATGCATTTTGTGTCTGGAAAATTAGGCTGAGTACCCATAGCAAAAGGATTTTAAAATCAGGGAGTTTGCACCTGTCAGGTAAGACATGAAGCTGAGCTGTTAAAATAATCATGCATATAATTGATCAAATCATGTGTGAAAATGACAAAGTTAGTTAATCATACCTCAACTCTGTCTTTAATCATACCTCAGCTCTGTCTTTAAACCTATTGAGATATTTTTGCAATCAGAAATATTGAACTAAGAAAGTAAGACTGGACTTATGAGTGACAAATGCTTTGATAACTATACACTGCTGTTAAAATCTTAAGAAAATCTTGAGATATCTGGGCGACATAGTGAAGATAAGACTGTTCTGATAGAAGTTCATGTTCCGGGTGACCTTTGGAATTCCAGGTCCTAGTTATTTTTTTATAGCATATCAGGTAAAGTGCTGTATTTCCCGTTTGGGATAAATATTTTGATGATGGCCAATAAACTGTCACTGATTGATGCCTAGGTAACAAATATGGGCATGAGCCCCCCCCCCCCCCTTGCCAATAAGTGTGTTTCTATTTGGCCAACTGTCCCTGTTTCCGCTGTTGACTCTGGCACTTTTTCGCTTCATTTATAATTTTTTTTAAATTCTTAAAACTGATTTCAGTCAGATTTGCCCAGTACTTGGTACATTATATGTATATTAATAATTGTAATTTATATATAATTTTAAAAAATACCTAACTTCTTACCCTAATTTTAAAACTTGTACATAGGAAACACATTTTTATTTACCTAAGAGCCAGCATGTGTTTGTACACAATTTAAAATGATTTTAAAATAATGTGCTACAGACATGCATTGTTGAGAGCACATATATTTAACAGATTCATCATGTGGCTTTTTTCCAGTGGGGTTTTCTTTTCAATTTTTTTGTATATAATTTTTCTTTGTAAAAACCAGCAGTGAAAACCTGAAATACTAATGATTCAGATGATTCAGCATCATCTATTTTAATGTTAACAAGCCAAGGATTTGAATATAGGTCCCAAAGTCACTGGTATCGCAAGCTACTGTCCTATATTTCCTGTTTTCAAAAGTTTGAATGCAAGTCAAAAAATCACTGGCATGACAAGTTATGGTCCTATATTTCCTTTTTTCTTAGTCTTTAAAAAACGTCCCAAAATCACTGGTATGATACATTATTTTCTTAAATGATATAATTCATGATGGAAGATTACTGTCTTTCATTACCTATATGAGAGAGATTACTTGATTAATCCTATCAATTCTGTCACCAATTTGTGTTGTCTGTATGAATGTTTTGTTAGTATTCAGTGTCTGTCAATGTATGTATGTATGTATGTATGTATGTATGTATGTACAGTTATTTATAAATCTATTTATTCATCCCTCCATGCCTCTCTGTATAGTTCTATCAGACCCATTGTTCTGTCTATTTATATATCTATCCATCCATCTCTCTCTCTCTCTCTCTCTCTCTCTCTCTCTCTATATATATATATATATATATATATATATATATGTAATATTTTCAGGCAAATATTTTACATGCTGATGAAGAACATGAGATATTTAAGATATTTATGTTTAAAATAATATCCTGCAGTATTCAGGGATATATCCATTAATTTATTAATGAACCTGCTATCAATTGTCATGATAAGTTATGTTTCAATATTCATCTATGGTAGGGTATTATTACACTATGGTAGGGTATTATTACACTATGGTAGGGTATTATTACACTATGGTAGGGTATTATTACACTAGTTCTTATCATAATGAGCTTGTTAATTGATTGGCTGCTTGATTGATTAATGGTTGATAAATTTTGATTGACAAGCCTGAGCCTAGAATTTGTGTTTGCATATTATTGCATGACAATGCATCTTTTCCCTATTTTAAAGTGGGAGACAAGCCCTACTAAATACACATGGAGTACATATATCCATCTTGACATGTTGTGTTACTCTCAATTTGAGCCCCAGCATGTTTCTATAACTGTCACATGCTATGCTTATAAACGTAACTTGTGTAAATGTTTTAACAAAAATCAGCCTCTTGTGAACTGAGGCAAATTAAGAACAGTTCAGCTGTGTGTTTGAAACTTTTCAATAAACAGGTTCACTTGGTCTTCACGTAAGGTTTCTGTGCTAAATTTAAATCCAGTTATAGGAGGATTCTTACCTAATTATATTCAGTTAGATTTAATGAAGTAGCCACACAGTTAAAATACCTAGCTTTCTAAAATAGTACTGCTACTTGGAACTGATTAGATGTATCTTTTGTAATCATGTGACCATCAGAGAGTGAATGTAGACTTGTACACATTATCACTGAGTTGTATATTGAAATAGTGTTTGTATGAGACATGCCCATTAGAAAAATTCCAAACTTGCTTACCTTGAGCAAGACTATTGACTAAAGCAATTAACATTTTCTTTGTCTTCTTTCACTTTTTCTTATCTATCACAATATATGTTCCAAGTGTGCTGGAATTGTAAAGAATACCAAAAACTTTACTTCAGGTGGTTGACTGTATAATAACTAGAATTGGTATGCCATTCCATACAAGCAG